>ML269526.1:4788-17428 GCA_005239495.1 Nicotiana undulata | reverse complement strand
TCTAGCTGGATGAGGGGGTAAGGGTGCACCTGCTGCGGGAACCACGGCACGAGAACCCTGATATTGGGGTCCACTCGAAGCTCGGGGGAAATATCTGGCAATGTGCCTCGGGCTACCGCAACTATAACAAGATCTCTGCTGCTGTGGTTGATGACTCGAAAACTGGCCTTGACGACCCTGATAACTACCATGGTAACTTTGAAGCTGCTGTGCACTGATAGGTACTGGTGGTGTGCTAACATGAATTGGCGGTACACGAGGAGATACCTGAAGTGCTGACTGAAATGGTCAGGGTGGATGACCCCTACTGAAAGAATCCCTCCCTCCAGACGAGGCTCCACTAAATCTACCAAAATGACGGGGCCTCTTGTCAGCCCCCTGACCACCTCCCTGTGACAAAATCATCTTAATCCTCCTGGCTACATCGGCCGCATCCTGGAATGCATTATCAGTACTCGACTCCCTGGCCATCTGGAGTCGTATAGGCTGGGCCAATCCCTCAATGAACCTCCGAACTCTCTCCCGATCAGTGGGGAGTATCATCAATGCATGCCTGGCTAGAGCGATGAACCTGGTCTCATACTGAGTAACAGACATAGATCCCTGCTGGAGACGCTCAAACTGCCTCCTAAGATCCTCTCGCTGAGTAATGGGAAGGAACTTCCCCAAAAATACCTCTGTGAACTGAGCCCAAGTCAAAGATGCAGACCCAACTGGTCTGTCTAAGCAGTAGTCCCTCCACCAAGTCTTGGCTGCGCCAGATAGTCGAAAAGTGGCGAAGTCAACTACATTGGACTCCACTATGCCCATGTTCCGAAGAACCTCATGACTACTGTCCAAGTAATCCTGCGGGTCCTATGACGGTGCACCAGTAAAAGTAGCAGTGAATACCTTGGTGAATCTGTCCAATCTCCACAACGCATCTGCTGACATAGCTGCTCCCTCAGCTACGGGTGTTGTAATACCTGGTTGTGCTACTCCGGTTGGCTGAGGTGCCGGAGTCTGAAACTGAGTGGCAATATTCTCTGGTGTATGAATAATAGGAGTCTTGGTACCTCCCCCAGCCTCAGATCCGGCTGGAGCTATAGGAAGAAGACCGGCCTGAGCCACTCTCCATAAGTCCTACCAGACGAACAAGAGCATCCTGGAGCACTCTAGGACCTGTGCTGGTCCAACTGGAACTGCCGGAACTGGGACCTCCTCGTCAGACTCGACCTGAGGGTCCTCCACTGGGGCTGCTGCTCTAGGCTGAGCCCTGCCCCGGCCTCGGCCTCTAGCACGGCCTCGTCCTCGACCCCTCATAAGAGCTGTAGCAGGAGTGTCGGGCTGCTGAGCGGAACCAAGGGAAGCACGCGTCCTCGCTATCTGTGAGAGAATAGAATTGAAACTCGATCAGTATACCAAAATATACTACGCAGATAGAGTATGAAGAGAAGAGGAGTATCCTAACTTAGCAGTCTCTAGGGGATAAATACAGACGTCTCCGTACCGATCCCTCAGACTCTACCAGGGTTGTCCATGAGTTGTGAGACCTAAGCAACCTAGAGCTCTGATACCAACTTGTCACGACACGAAAACCCACCTTTTAGGCCGTGACTGCGTCTAACGTTGAACCTGCTAGACAAGACAACGTACATAACATTTGACATCTATAAACAACGTAACAGTATTTAAAGCCATTAACCTTCAAGCCTTTACTGGAATATCCTGAGTCATAAACTTTCAACTTTTACCGAAACATCCCAAATCACTTCAAAAGTTTTACAGCAGAAAGTAATAATATTTCAAACGCATAATGAAAACGATAAAGACAACAATATCGCAAAATCGCAAAACCGGGGTGTCACAATCTCACGGACTAGCTATAAGAATACTAAATACAAGTCTGAAAGGAAATACAGTATTGTCTTTAGAACTGAAAGAGAAGTAAGACAATAGGACACAAGAGCAGAAGAGACTCCAGGGTCCACGAACGTCGGTGGTGTACCTTGAAGCTCAATGTGGACTGAAGGTGACTCCCTCAGAGCGGTCCACGGGGTCCGGGAGCGGGATCTGCATAACATAAAGAAATGCAGTGTAGTATCATTAAAACCGACCCCATGTACTGAGTAAGTGCCGAGCCTAACCTCGGCCGAAGTAGTGACGAGGCTAGACTTGACAATAACGATAACATGTCCTATTCTACAGCAGGTAACATGGATAATATGAGACAGGAGATAAGCAAATAAGTAAGGGATACGGGAGCAGTAAAGGGGAAACAAGTGAAGTGAAGCAGTCTAATTGACAGATAGAAGTAAACAAGGAAGGCAATCTAATACAATAGCCCACGAAGCAAGTATAAATATCAGAAAAGTAAGCAATTGCACGACATCACCCTTCGTGCTTTTACTCTCTTCCTCACAATGCAAAGTAATCAATATCATGGCACGGCATCACCCTTCGTGCTTTACACTCTTCCTCACTATGCAATGTACAATGTATCATGGCACGGCATTAACCTTCGTGCTTATAATCAATAAAAGTCATGGCACGACATTTACCTTCGTGCTTATAATCATCATGAATCATGGCACGGCATCACCCTTCGTGCTTATAATCATCATGAATCATGGCACGGCATCACCCTTCGTGCTTTACACTCTTCCTCACTATGCAATGTAATCAAATATCATGGCACGACATCACCCTTCGTGCTTTACACTCTTCCTCACTATGCAATGTAATCAAATATCATGGCACGACATCACCCTTCGTGCTTTACACTCTTCCTCACCAAACAATAACAGATGTAATGGCAAGGAGTACATCATAGTGGAAATAAGCAGTTCAAAACACCCGGCAAGGGGAAAACATCAATTAGAAGCTCAAGAAATGCCTGGCAAGGGTCTCGGCTATAACCAATTACCTCAATCACGTACTTTACACTTGTATTATCATTCGTATCAACACTCCTCAAACTCAACAGCCAATACTTTCAATGAAGAATAAATTACCAAGTAAAGACAATCTCATACTATGCTAAACATGGAAAAAATACTGCAATTCCTATCAAAATAGACTCACGGGCATGCTTGACACACATTGCATAGGTACACGTCACCTCACCTATGCAATGAACATGATAATCACTTAGCACATATCAATTAATACCTATTCCCTCACCAAAGTTAGGCAAGACACTTACCTCGGTCCAAAGTATAGCAATCAACCCTCTAAGACCGCCTTTCCTTTTGAATTCAACTCCGGAACCACAATACCTAGGCATAAATAACTTAAGTATATCAATAATAACTCAATAACACCATCCCATAGCCTAAATACTCAATTTCTAGCATTTTTCCAAAAATACCAAAATTTGACCCCGGGCCCACGTGGTTTAAACTTGAGGTTTTGACCAAAACCCGATCACCCATAACCCCACGAGTTAGAATATATAATTTGTTTCAAGATCCGACCCCAAATTGAGGTTGAATCACCCAAATTTCCCAAAAACCTAACTCTACCCAAAATCCCTAATTTCTACTTAATTTTCATGTTTTTAGGCCTAGATTCTAGTGGTTGTTGAAGATAAATGAAAGAAAAATAGAGTTGGAATCACTTACCTATGGAGTTATGGTGATGGAAATCTTCAAAATTGCCTAAGGGGAAGTGGGGAAAAAGAGGTTTGAGAAGAAGTGGGTTAAATCCCGTAATGTTTCTGTTTTTGGGATACTAAAATCACTAGGCAAAATTGCCCTCCGCGTTCGCAGGCCACTGGCCGCGTTCGCGAAGGGTTGGCAGCTGGGACCTATGCGTTCGCGGAGCCAAGGCCGCGTTCGCGAAGGTCTAACTTCCTAGGCTTCCGCTTTCGCGAAGAATAAACCTACCCTGCCCCCGGGCCTCACCCTAAGCCTACGCGTTCGCACCCCTGGGGACGCGTTCGCATAGAAGCACTGTTCAGTGCTCTGCGTTCGCGTCTCCCTCTACGCGTTCGCATAGAATAAAATCCCAGGCCACAATAATTACCATTCGCGTTCGCGAGCCCTTGGCCGCGTTCGCAAAGGGTATTAAACCAGACACCAGCAAATTATCAAAACACCAGATTTTTCATGCATTTCACATCCCGTTAGCTACCCGAAACTCACCTGAGCCCTCGGGTCTCAAAACCAAAAACATACACGTCTCCCAATACATCCTACGGACTTATTCAAGCTTTTAAATCATCAAAATATCATCAAAATCAATAAATTAAACCTCAAAACTCATAGAAATTTCTTAAAACTTCATAAAGCTTAACTTATCCGATTTTAATCCGAATCACGTCATTTCAAGTCCGTTTTACACCAAATTTCACGGATAAGTCACATAACATATAATAAACATGTTCTGGGCTACGAAACCATAATACGGGCTCGGTAACATGGTTTTCACATAATAATTCATTTTCAAAATTCTTTATTACTTTCAGAAAATAATTTTCATTAAAAATTCATTTCTCGGGCTTGGGACCTCGGAATTCGCTTCCGGGCATACGCCCAAGTCCCATATTTTCCTACGGACCCTCCGGGACCGTCACATCACTGGTCCGGGTCCGTTTACCAAAAATGTTGACCAAAGTCAACTTTATTCAATTATTCAATTATTCAATTAAAAGTTCCATTTTTATCAAATTTTCACATGGAGACTTCCCGGCTACACGCCCGGGCTGCGTACGCATGTCGAGGTGAGATTAACAGAGGCTTTCAGGGCCTCGAAACACAAATGTAACTAGAATTACTTAGGATGACCCTTTTGGGTCATCACAGATTGCCTCCCCCGGCCTGAGCTGCAGTGGCAGTAGTGGACATAGAAATTGCCGAAGCTAAATTGGAACACACCGTCAATATCTGGCCAGGGTCTCCTGAAGACCCGGAATAACAATAGGCACTGTCAGTGCCTGAGCCTATCCCGCTGGAGCACCATCGATGGGAACCTGATCATGAATGATATAGGATCCTGTGGTACTGTCCCCTAGCCTCCTTGGCTTCCCCCCATGCCCGGATTCTTGCTACCCTGAGGTCTGCAAGGGACCAGCGGTTGTTCAACTCACACCTATGGTCTGTTATTGCCGTTCTCAGGCCACCTTGGCCCGTTTAAGTAAGACTTTCCTATTTCCGGCTAGATCCATGGCCTATAAGCCGGAATCTCTCTATCTCTGGTTTGTTCTTCTCGGAAACCTTAATTTCATCTCTTGACTCTTTAGATCTGTAACGGGTATGAGTGTATTCCGAGTTACTTTATTGTTTTCCCTAGGAATATTTATGATTTTTTCAAAACATCTCTTCGTCTTCACAACTAGGGTTTCTTAACCCCTTTTCAAAATGACTGTTCTTCTGATTTTTAAGTGTTGTTCTATAATTTCTACTGTGTTTAAGAAACTTATTTAGGTCCCCTTTTACATGATTTACTGTGTTAAAATCTTAATTCTTTTGGTTTTAATCCTGGGTTCTGAGGTTGTCGTGTCATATTTGTTTGTTAATTTGTATGGATACTTGTTTCTCATGAATACATTCTGAGTTTATGTGATATTACCCTATTATTCTTATTAGGGTTTTTGATTCTTGCTTCTTCCGCCTATATTATGTTTACTTTGTTAGTCTCAACCGATTGTAGCAATTTCATACCTACACAAACATTATACGTATGCCCCTAACTAGATCTCTAGTCATAATAGTTGTTCCTAATTAATTCGAGCATTCTCAATTAATCTCATATTAACCAAAATCTCGTTTCAAATTTTCACAACTGAGAGCAACACGTGGGCCTTTAAGACCTCATAATTATTTACTCGAATTAATGAGTCACATTTAACGTGTCACGACCCAAATTTCCCTCCGTTAGGTATCGTGATGGCACCTAGTCTTAGGGATTAGGTAAGCCTAACATTTACTGAATAAAAACAATAATAAAGGAAATGCAACAGTCTCGATATAGAAATCCTTACAAAATTTACAATTTCCCAAAAACCGGTAGTACAAGTCATAAGCTCTACAGAGTAAACTACACTTCAAAACTCAACTGTTCGTAAATGAGTAAAATAGTTGAAACAGGATAAGAAGGTGACACTGAAGCCTGCGAAAGCGGCGACAAGTTTACCTTGAGTCTCTTCTGCAAGGATCCGCACAGCTACTAACGATCAATACCTGGATCTGCACAAAAATGTGCAGAAGTGTAGAATGAGCTCACCACAGCGGTGCCCAGTAAGTATCAAGACTAACCTCGGTGCAGTAGTGACGAGGACTAGTCAATACACCCACTGGTCTAATAACTAAACAAGCATTAGTACAGAAATAACGAAAACATAACATCTTTCTAATATCTACACAATTTGCCTAACAACATAACAACTACAATAAGGAAAGAAAAAAACAAGAAACAACAAGGGTACACCAAAATAATACTCCGAAGGATGGATGGGAACACAACCCAAATCCAGAAAATCACAATACAGTAAGGGCAAGTAGTAACTCAACACTGCAATAGTTCCCACATCAGGCCTTAGCCAACAATCCCAATAAATTGGTCAAATCTTCAAGTGTAAACTTTCACCCGCAAGTTTATATTAAAATCTTTAACATATATTCATTTCAAATAGAAAATTTCTTTGAAATATACTTCCTCCGAATATATATACTTTGCAGAAAGATAATCTTCAAACGTAGTTCATTCAAGATAAAATCTTTTAAAATATACTTTTCCAATAAATATCCTTCAAACATAGTTTTCTTCAAGATAAATGCTTTTCAAACATACCTTTCCAAACAATAGTCTTTCAAACATAGTTTTCTTCAAGGTAAATGCTTTTCAACTATACTTTTCAAATATACTTTTCAAATAATATCTTTCAAACATAGTTTCTTCAAGATAAATACTTTTCAAATATGCTTTTCAAATAGGTACATTTTTCAAGTAAATATCCTTCGATTATAGGTCACCCTGTAACGCATAAGCGTAGAAGATTAACAGTTCCGGACACAGTTATATCAACAAGGGAATCTATCGGGATCCCATCCCGTAGTTCCGAATTTATTATGCAGTACAGGAGGATCTCCCGGAATACGTTCGTAGTCCCAAAATAAATATACAGTGCTGGGGGATCTCCCGGAATACGTTTGTAGTCCCAACATAAATATGTAGTACATGGGGGATCTCCCAGGAAACGTCTGTAGTCCCCAAAGTAAATATGCAGTGTAGGGGGAATCTCCCAGAATACGTCCGTAGTCCCCAAAGTAAATATGCAATGCAACCAACAACGATAACAACTATAACACGACAAAATACATCATACATCGCCACAACATATACAAAAGCAACATATGATAGAAATTCAATATACGACGAGCAAATCAATACAAGAATGACAGAACACACTCACAAGGAATAACCATTAAAGATAAATACCAAGCGTAAAGAAAATTTCTTAACAAGGGAGAAACAAGACCTAACAACGAATCTACAATATTCAAGTCAACAATAAGAAGCCAACAAAAGTCAGTTAATTCCAAATAAAGGCAAATCGACTAAGATATAGGTTATCAAATTCCTTTTAAGGTTGAGCAATTACGAGAGATTTCTCAAAAATTCAAATAAGGGTAAGCCGCAAAAGATAATTATAACTCCAATTAATGCTAAAAAATTATAGGGTGAGATAATACTAATTCCAATTAAATAGGTAGTTTATGAAAAATATAGCACGACGGTAGAAGGGTAAAATCTTCAGTTAAGTCAATTAAGATCAAGGAAGCAATTAAGTGAATCTAAAAGCAAGTAATTCTAATTTAAGTAGGTAGAGATGAAACTAGCAATTAGGAACACAGTTATAACAAGTACAAGCTCGTACATAGGGAATACAATAACCGAAGAACCCTAAAAGGCCAACCTCCTACAAATAAGTCCGAGCAAGCACTTGTCACCTCGCGTACACGGGCTACAATCAACATAGAAGACTCAAATCCTAGGGTGAAACTCCCCCACACAAGGTTATACAAGATACTTACCTTAAAGACGACAACCCGGTACTCTAAAATGAACTCCTCAGGTGAAAAGACCTCAGGACGGCTCAAATCTAATCAAAATAACTTTGAAACACAAATAAAACACATAAGGAACTATTGCGGATCATAAAGTCTCAATATTTATAAAAATCTAGAAATCGACCCAAAAGTCGACCACGGCCCGCACCTCGGAACCCGACAAAATTTACAAAAATCCGAACACCCATTCAATTACGAGTCCAACCATACTAAGTTCATCAAATTCCGATACCAAATCAATGCTCAGACCCAAGTATTCTCTTAAGAAGAGTTTTGGATAAAAATCCCTAATTCTCCAATCAAAACATGGATTAATTCAAAAAAGAACTTATGTAACCATATTAAAATACAAAAAATATACTTAGTTATCCCCCCCGGAGAGACGATAAGAATGTCGCGAAAATCACCTCAATCGGAGCTCTAGAACTGTATGCTGAAAATACTATAATGACGCGGTTTGGTTTTGTTATACTCAGGGATTTTTGCATGTGCGACCAAAATACCCGCACCTGCGCATTTCCAGCTGTCAACTCCGCATTTGCGGACCATTTTGCGCACGTGCAGCTCCGCGGATGCGGACCCAACTTTGCATCTGCGAAACACCAACACCAGCTCTCTTCTCCGACACTAAAATGAGCATAACTTCCTCATACGATGTCCAAATTCTACGATTCTTTTTTCTATAGCTCCGTAATTACGATACAGATCTAATGCTTCAATCAAAACAGAAATTGAAGCTCATTTACTTAATATTGTACCATTTATGCTTGAAAAACAATGTCGAAACATAAGAAAAATGCGCGCAACATAACCCAAACCCATCCGAAACTCACCTGAGCCCCTAGGGACCTAGACCAACAATTCCCACAAGTCATATATCACTACCCAAACTTAGTCGAACCTTCAGAAAACCCAAAACAACACCAAAATACCGAATCAACCTCGGATTCAAGCCTAAGAACTTCTAAACTTCCAAAATTCGCCAACGATGCTAAAACTTACCAAACCACGTCTAAATGACCTGAAAGTTTGCACACACGTCATAAATGACACTACGAACCTATTCCAACTTTCGGGCCTCCAAATTACATTCCGGACACATTCCTAAGTCTAAAATCACCCAACTAAGCTGCTGACATCATCCAAAACTCATTCAGGAGCCGTTTACACAAAAAGTCAAATTCCGGTCAGATTTGCACCGCTTAAGCTTCCAAAACTAGAATCCTTCTTCCAATTCGACTCTGAATCATCTGGTAATTGAATCCAACCATGCACGCATGTCGATATACATAATGTGAAGCTGCGCAAGGCCTTATACCACCGAACGGAGCTTAAATTTCCAAAACGATCGGTCGGGTCGTTACATAACGCCGCCTAGGCAGTCACTTCGTAGGCTAAAACTCGATATTAACAGCACGAATATGGATAAATATGCACAATATCACATAAAAGAATTATCAAATAAGTCTAACAGGCATGACTCCCTATTAATACTATAGTACAAATTTAATTTCACAAAGGAAGAATATAAACTCATAAAATTTTCACCACAAGGACCTTGTCCTTATATGACTTCTACCATGGCTTGTAGCCCAGTTTAAATATTTTACATCATATAAAAATCTGAGGATCTCGTCCTCAACTCTGTATCACAAGTATTTTGCACATTGTGCCAATTGAAATCTTCCCTTTCCTTTCTTTCTTATTTTTAATCAATTTCGTAAACAATTTTCACAATGCATAATGAACCCCATACCAATAGGGAATATAATTCATAAAATTGAAATTTATTATTCCGAAATCACATCAAAACCCATCGTAGAGAATAATAGAAAGTCACTTTTGGAATTATAGTCCTCAATAGTGTACAAAATAAAAATGATAGACATAGGCTAACATCATCGAATCTCCCAACATGGATAAACGTATAAGTAGGTAACAAAATAATGAAGCTCACTCATAAGCAGAGCATAACATGAGGACTCGCCTCAATATTCAGAAAGGAATCAAATTAAGGAGAAATATCCCTTTGTAACAAATCGGGATCGTACCCGTAACGACACCATCTGGTGTAGTGGCCTCACCTACACCATAGCAAATATATCAACGGGCTGGGCATCCCCCTCTAGAGCGTCCTCTACCCGCCTGTCCATCACCCCTGACTGGTTGTGCACATGGGGTAGTAAATGCATTGAGGCCCATAGCCTGAGTGTTCAGATGAAATCCACCTCTCCCAACTCTAGGACAATCTCTCATGATGTGTCTAGTATCACCGCACTCATAACAACCCCTTTGAGGTCACGACTGCTTGTACTAAGTCTGTACCGGGTAACTGGAATAACCACAGTAAGAATCTCGTGTCGGTGGTGCACTATAAGAACTCAGGATTGAGCATCGGTTGGTTCAGTTCGGTAATGAATATTATTGATTTAGCATATCAATTATCGATTTATAAATATGATAAATCAAAAATCAAATTGATAAGATATTAGTTATTGGTTACCGGTTAATCGGTTATCGATCATTATCAGTTCGGTTATCGGTTTATCTGATAAGATAACTCAATCTAGAGTTAAGCAAAAAAAGAGAAGACAATGCACCAGAGTTAAGTAAAAAAGAGAAGAATTCATATATATTATACTACCCAATTCTGTGTTCTAGCCACAACTAATATTTGAAGATGTTTCACTTTGAAAAATTCATGACCCGTGCAATCTCAAAAATTGATACTACAACCCCACAAGCATTCCATCTCCAATTCACTGAAAATATTAGTTAATAGGAACATAAATTAAATATTTTAGGTTTCCCGCCAAACCATAATCAAGAGATCGATGTACCTAAATGTTACACCCCATATTTTCTTACATGAAAGTACGCCATAAATGTTACACCCCGCGTTTTCGTACGTAGAAGTACGCCATAAGTAAATTGATGAAAGCTCGAAAATGAGATGTTACATTCCGTATTCTCGTACGTTAAAGTTTCGCCGTAAGTTAATCGACGTAAGTTCAGGAATGAGATTATTTTGGAATTATAAGTATTACGCTATTTCCCACAAGTGATAAGTACATTCGTGAAGGTAAAAGGGTAAGCGAATCGAAGGAAATGAGTTTCGTCGAAGTTTGACATTTTGGGATAAATACAGTCCGAGCTATAATACCCGATATTTATGGACTAATGCCATAAATGTAGTGAGGTGTATAAATTGTGTTAAAAGTGAATAGTTGTGATGACCCAAGGGGTCATTTTATGAATTTAGACTCCGTTCTAGGCTTTTTAGCCATAAAAAGATTAATTTTAACTACCTCGATTTGTGTGCGCAGTCCGGGCGTGAAACCGGAAAGCTTTTATGTTAAAATATAAGAAACAATAAATTTTAGAATTACAAAATTTGGTTTTAGTTGACTTGAGTCAACATTTTGAGTAAACAGACTCAAATTTGTGTTCCGACAATCCCGGAAGGTCCGCAAAAAAATATGGGACCCGGGCGTATGCCCGAAAATGAATTCCGAGGTCCCAAGCCTTAGAAATCAATTTTTGAAAGAAATTGTTTTGCTAAAATATTTATGAAATAATGAAAAGAATTAATGTTTGAAGTCATTGGTATAGGGCCCGTATTTTGGTTACGGAGACCGGTACAGATTTGTTATGATATTCAAGCCTTGCCTGTAAAATCTGGTGAAATACGGAGTTCGTTTGACGTGATTCGGATATCCGGTTGAAAAGTTATGAACTATAAGTGTTCTTGAGGAAAATAATGAGTTTTGAGGTTTAATTCGTTGTTTTACATGTTATTTTCATGATTTGATCGAAGGATCAAGTCCATATTATGATTTTATACTTGCGTGCATGTTTGACTTAGAGCCCCGAGGGCTCGGGTGAGTTTCAAATAGGTTTGGGTTGTGTTGCGCTCGTTCTTTCTTATGCTTCGACGTCGTTTCTTCAAGCATAAATGATATCATATTGAACAAATGAGCTCCGATTTATGTTTTGAATGAAGTATTAGATCCGTATCGTAATTACGGACCCGTAGCAAAAAAAATCATCGAATTTGGACATCGTATGAGGATTTTATGGCCATTTTACCAAGGTTGCCCTGATTTTTCAGGTTAATTACGAATTTGCCCCTGAAGGCGTATTAAAAACCTGCACTATTTGCAAATCTTAAAACCTACATATCTCCTTCATTATAAATTCAAATTGAGTAATTCAAAAGCCTAAATGCATTAGAATTTTACAAGGAATCCATTGGACAAGAGAAAAGCAAGTTTAGGGATCGTTTGGCACGAGAAAAGAGACAGAATAGCTGCAGAAAAATAAATACAAAACGGGTAGACTTCTTCTTCTTCTTCTTCTTCTTCTTCTTCAAATTTTCGAACCCACAGCCCTAGGAACGAATTTCTTCACCAAATATCATCCCCAAGTCATAGGTAATCAATTCTAAACTTTACTCCTTCAATTACCCATTATTTTTCATCACTTTTAAATCAAAAACTAAGAAATTTCATGGTAAAAATTGAGGGTTTGGGTAGAGTTAGGGAATTTTATAAAAATCAAAACTTTACCTCGAATTGAGGTCGGATTTC
>ML269525.1:0-39664 GCA_005239495.1 Nicotiana undulata | reverse complement strand
TGATTCGTGATCGGGGAGAACTTATATTTTCATTGCCCCTGAGTCACAGGTATGATTCGTGATCAGGGAGGGATTACACTTATATTTTACTAGCCCCTGAGTCACAGGTTTGATTCGTGATCAGGGGGAATTATACTACTACTTTCATCGGCCCCTGAGTCACAAGTATGATTCGTGATCGGGGAGGACTTATTTTTCCTTTGGCCCCCATGTCACAGGCATGATTCGTGATCAGGGAGAGTTTTACATTGCATCATTGGCCCCGAGTCACAGGTATGATTCGTGATCGGGAGATTATATATATATGTCATTTGCCTCTAAGTCGCATGAGTGATTCGCGAGCAGGGAGAGATATTTGCCCACGAGTCGCATGGATGATTCGCGATCGTGGAGATTTTATTNCATTGCATTCATCCGCATTTGCATTGAGTTGGGATCGTACGAGGGTGAGTTGAGAAACAATAAAGAGTACTGGGAAGTTAACAATTGAGAATAAAGATAAGACATTTCAGATAATGAGAAAGAGAACAAGAAATATAACTATGAATAGCTTACAAAGGAAGACTATGTTTGAGATCAGTTACTGATTGTTGCTTACATGTTCTTATACTTGATGTACTTTCTCATATGATTTATTGCTCAGCATGTATTTTATTTTATTATGTACCGGACTTTAGTGAGTATGTATTCTACCTCTCGTCACTACTTTTTACGAGTTTAGACGGGATACTCACTGGGTACATATGTGATTATATGTACTCATGCTGCACTTTCTTCCTTTTTTTTCTGCACTTGACTGTGCAGGTATTGAGGCTGGTTCGTCTGTTCGTCCGTCAGCTGATAGGAACTGATCGCGGCGTCGCTCCACACGGTGAGGTGTCTTCTTGGCGTTTTCCTGACAGCACCTATGGAGCCTTCTAGTTTTATTTTGCTCAGTCTTTTGTTCCAGACTGCGGCTTGTATATTTTGTATATGTATTTCTACTGTTGGCTCTATGTAGTCGCCCGTTGACACTGTGACACTAGTCCTGGCACACACTTGTTATAGTTATCGGGGTTGTATATATATTGAGCCTAGCTGTGGTTCAGCTTGTTTCTACGGCCTTACCCCATATTGTTATTGTATTCCGCATTTTTGTTGTTATTGTTGTTCGTTGGCTTGCCTAACCTCGCCGTTAGGCGCCATCATGACCTGGATCGGTTTTTGGTCGTGACAATACCTCTCAGTAGTTTGAGTGATTTTGCGCAATTTGGCTTTCTCAAGTCAAAATGGGTAGTCATGCAATACAAGTGATATTAGCTCAAGTTGGGTATTATTATCTCTAGGTTTAACCCTTATACTGGAGCTATCAATTTCTTGAGTTCACCCAAATTCCTTGTTAGCCTAGTTTTTCAAGACTTGTCCCTATTTCTCAAGAAGAGCCTAAGTCACAAAGGCATGAAATCGTATTTGCAACCACTAATTCTACATTTCTAGCGTGAACTAGGCTAAATATCACTAACCCACAAGCAATCAAGCCCTAAAATTCAAGACCCATTAAATACCCACACAAGGGTTGGGTCACAACCTTAGATATGGGTCTATATACTCATAAAAATAGCAGAAATCAAAGATAAAAAGAAGATATAATCCATAATACTAAATTAAAAGATGAAAATCTAATGTTATAAGAAAAATATTGTACAAAATTTCCCAAAAGGGAAAACCTAGCTGTCTCATGTACTCAGCAAAAACATAACATCCCCTAAAATTGACAAAAAGATCTTTTTATATTAAGCTGAAATTTCAAGACAAAAATATCACTACGGAGGTTTTGCGGCTACGTAATCCTGACCGCGGCCGCACTCTTTCTTTCGCGGTAGTTTAATTCTGAGCGCGCTTCGCATTTATTCACATCTGGGTCTGGGATGCACCTTGGTTTGCGGACCACGTGAGAGACATCCGCGGCCGCGTAATTTTGACGCGGACCTCCATTCTCATTTCTGCTTGAAGTATGAACTCTCTAAACCTTAGCAACCGCGGTCCGTGGAAATCCAATCGTGGCCGTAAAAGAACTTTCGCGGTCGCCTCTTTCTGACGCAGTCCGCGTTGATATTTGTGCCCAAAACCATTTCTCCGATTCTCCATTTCGTGGACCGTGTAATTATGTCCGCGTCTGCATTGATTATTTCGCGGACGCCCTTTTTTCTGTCAGGGTCTGCGTTCCACAGCTCTTGGACCAGCATTTATTTTTGTTCAAGTTTTGACTCCTTTATGAGTTTATTATGGCTCCTTTGGAACATCATGAACAATCCATGCAATCAAGCATATTAAGTTAGTTTCCGGGAATACCTTCACGCATTTTTGGCCTTAAACACAAGTAAAAGAGAGCAAATAATAGGCTAAAATCTCTACTTATAAGTCGCAGGCACAGGGTAAATTAGGTGCATGGGTGAGGGACATGTGTTAGGGACCCATACAATGCGAGTGTTGTTGTGTGTGATGATTGAAGGAAATTGTGCAAGGCACTATGCATGTGATGAGATTTGATATATTAGAAGATATAACTACGATACTGTTGATTTTTGCATGCTTCTCATGCAGGTACCAAGTTGTGATTCTTCCCTCATGTTTATTGGTACTAGTTGTCCTCTTTGTAACATATGGACTTGGAATCATTGTTAAATTGATGAAACCATGTCTAGAAGAATTTGGTAGAAGCATTTATGCCTTAACAACTATTCTTGAAAAGCAAACCTATTTCCTGTTATTTTTTAAAATGTAGAATTTAGTATTGCTCAAACTACTTTTGTTTACCGTTACTATTCTATTATTGTTGTTATTGGTTATTGGAAAAGAGCATTGGACCTTGCCGAGCTAGTCACTACTTTCAGATCAAGGTTTGGCTTGTTACTTATTGAGTACATGTGGTTGGTTGTACTTATACTACACTTTGCACTTCATGTGTCGATCCAAGTAGTCCAAAGAGAGGAGATTGTTAGCTGGAGGCACCAGTATCGTTTTTTGGAGATTTGAGGTAGCTAGTTATTTCTTTCGCTGGCCATGAAGTCCACTTCTACTTTGTTTATGTTATCACTGATCTATTTTTCCGATTGTTTTGTATTTTGGATTTGACACTATATATAAATTTGGTAGTTATCATATGCTCATTAACACCGGATCATGGTGGACCTGGTATTAGAACACTAGGTTTCTTCGGTCTCACGAGTCATGAACACTCTAGTAGGGTTTTGTGGATTTGTACGAATACATCTGTACTTATCTTTGAGAGGCTAAAGGACTGCTAGGAAAATTCACTTTGTTTCATTCTCTATCATGTGGATTTGTTCATCCTTAAGTATAAATCCTTGATTTTCTATTCTCTCACAATGGTGAGTACGCAATCATCGTGTGCAGCTAAGAAAACGTCGGTAACCCAAGCTAGGGTCGTGAGAGGCAAGGGTCGAGGAAGAGGCAGGGGGAGCACGCGCCGCAGCTAGAGACCTTGCTCGTGCATCTGTTGTTAAGCCACAAGTGGCTCCTATTGATGCGTAGGTGCATGTTTCAGGTCCTAGGGCTTATTTGTCTCGCTAGTTGTTCAGGATGCTTTGATCTACATGGTTTGATTATTAGAGAGCTTGGCTTAGGCCGAGGCATTTCCTATTGTTCCCAAGAAAGGGCGGAGCACAAACTCCAGCTACCCGAACCCTAGAGCAGGTGGCCCATCGTTATCAGGCTTATGTAATGTTAGCGATTGGGGTAGTTAAACCTACTTTTACTGTGTAGCCTAAGGATAGGTTAGTTAAGTTAGCCCGAGGATAGGTTAGTTACGTTCACCAAGTTACATCCTTGTCACTTCAGTGGTACTCTTTCAGAGGGTGCTTTTGGATTCTTGGATCGTAGTCATGAGATTCTGCACAATTTGGGACTAGTTTAGTCCAACGGAGTTGACTTCACCGCCTTCTAGATGCAATTTCCATGAGGTGGTGGCAGGTTTATGAGATGGGTCGACTAGCAGGATCACCTCCTCTTACATGAGCTCAATCTGTACAGTATTACTAGAGAAGTTTGTGCCATGTACATGGAGAGAGGAGCCGAGGGGGCAGTTTGAGTACCTACAACAGGGCCAGATGTCAGTTATTGAGTATGAGATAAGGTTTATTGAGTTGTCTCGTCATGTTACTTCTTTGATTCCCACCAAGGAGGACAAAGTGAGGAGATTTGTTAAGGGTCTCCGATATAGTATTTGCCTTGCCATGGTTAGACAGATTGATATTGATTTTCACCAGGTTGTGGAGATAGCGTGTCATGTTGAGTGCATCCACATTAAGTCTAACGAGATTACACAAGGTAGGGAAAATAGCTCATGGCATTCAAGTAGCTTTAGTGGTGCCTCGTCTAGACAAAGTTTATTTGGGAGAGGCCATTCCAATAGGCCACCATATTATTCACATCCACCCAGTCGAAGAGCTTCAATTGAGTCTTCGTTAATTGCACTACTAGATTAGACCTCTTACTATTCTCCATCCTTTCAATCTTCGTTGGTTTTAGGTTTTTCTATTGATTATTCAAGTACATAGTGCCCAACTTAGGCCCCATTGTAAATACCAGTAAGAGGTTTCTATAAGGGTGGAGAGTTGGGGCATGTCAAGAAGTATGGGCTCAGTTTTTGAAGAGGTCTAATGCATTAGGGAGGCAAGACTATGATTCTCGCACTAGTTGCTATATTACCTGCTCAACCAGCTTGGGGTGGAGGTCATCCGAGACATGGTCGTTCTAGAGGGGGAGCTCAATCTAGTAGAGGTCAAGCCAGACGCTATGTGTTCCCAGGGACGGCTGAGGAAATTACTTCTAATGCAGTGATTATATGTATTGTTTCTATATGCCACAAGTCCTGGTTCTACTTGTTCATACGTGTTGTCATACCTTGATTCTAGTTTGAATATGCCTCGTGGTTCTCCTGATACACTTGTGCATGTGTGAACACTAGTCGGTGATTTTAGTATGGTGGATTGAGTTTATCGGGCGTGTGTGGTCACTATTTGTGGTTTTGAGACGAGGTTGAACTTCTTATTAGTAGATATGGTGGATTTCTATGTAATAGTAATGGATTGGTTATCTCTGTACCATGTAATTCTATATTTTAATACTAAGACCCTGACGCTGGCGATGCAGGGGTTGTCGAGGTTAGAGTGGAAGGGTTCTATTGGTTGCACTCTTAGTAGAGTGATTTATTTCTTGAAGGACCAACAGATGGTTGAGAAGGGATGTTTTGCATACCTAGTTTTGCCAGAGATTTTAGCGTTGATACTCCTACTGTTGAGTAAATTCCAAGTGAGGGACTTTCCGAATGTGTTTCCAGCAGACGTACTAGACATGCCACCCGATAGGGATATTAATTTCGGCATTGACTTGTGACCGAGCACACAACCTATCTCTATTCCTCAGTTGGAGTCTAAGGAATTAAAGGGACGATTGCAAGATTTGTTGGATAAGGAGTTCATTAGGCCCAATATTTCACTTGGGATGCGCTGGTGTTGTTTATGAAGAAGAAGGAAAGGTCCATGAGAATGTGTATTAACTAGTGACAGTTGAATAATGTGACCATCAATAAAAAGTATCCACTGTCGATCAGCTTCAGGGACCAAGGTGTTCTCTATGATTGATTTGAGGTCAGGGTATCACCAGTTGAAGATCAAGGTTTCCGACAACCTCTGATAACACATAGAATCGTTCCACGTCACACATCTCACTCACTCACAAAACAAACACACTTAATATGTTCTTGATTTCCCATTTATTTTAAACTTCATCCCATATATTAACTCAACCGTCGGATCACACATATCAAGCGGTCCCTGTTTTTCCCCAATAATTTTTTCCTTAAATCTCTATGACCTGAATTTTCAGGGTCATTGATCAAATGATCCAACATCCCAGATCTTGTCTTTAATTTCTAATTGAAAGACCACCACCAAAACCCTAACCATTCCTTACCAGGTCGCTTCTCTCTTTCCTATTTTCCTCTCTATTATCTCAAACCCTCCATGTCAATCAGTTATGAAACCTTGGAAAAATTGGTGCAAAGTCACATATCTAACCTTACAACACTCAATCTGCCTCTCCTATCCACAAATCTCGCATGATTCTTTCCCCTTACTAATATTCAAAACCTAATCTGAAACCCTAGACAAAAAACATGTAACCTAGAATCCATCAATCCCTCTTATGCTCTTTCAAATCAGATCATGCATGGTTGATATCTTAAGATTCATCAATGATTAATGTTCATTGTCCTGAGGTCAAAGGTAGTGACCTCTGGACATTGGATCTTTGACCAATGGATCCTCACTCTCAACAGTCGATTCTTCTTTTTGCATGCTCAGGGAAAACTTCTTTGTTGATTTCACCTCTTTTTCCTTTCAATGTCACTCTCTCTATCGTCATCATCCACTACCTGTTCGAACTAATTTGAAACCCTAACGCTCAAAAACCACTATAAATAAGAGCCTTAATTGCTCTCACCTAACATTATTTAATACATATATATAGTTATCAATACAATGTCATGCCCAAACCTCGGGTAGCGCGACCGGCGCTCAACCGAGTTGGCCTATCCGAGCAAGCTTGTTAGACACTTTCTACCCAAATCGCTTATGACAAGAGAAGGTTTTATTAACTAAATAGTAGAATGACCATATATATATATAGACATTACTAAATCATTTTATTTTACTACATCACTGTTAAGTTTCAAAATACATACATTTTCTGATTTACTGGAACAAAAATCCAAAATATAACATAATCCATTTGACCGCTCTCGCACCCATATACAACCCACATAGTGTCTACGGGACCTCTAAGGATACAAAAGAGTGTAAGGAAGGTGACGGCAACAAGGCCCCAGCTATATCTCAAAAAGTACAATATCATAAACAAAAGATATAATACATGACCCAGGAATGAAATGGGTCTCACCGAGTCCGCGGAGAAGAGGATGCAGCACTTTCTGTGATCAACACTGTCTGCGATGGAACCACCTGCATCAATTTAAAGATGCAGTGTCTCCAGCAAAATAACTTTTAGTAATATCGAATAGTGCTACTATGAAAACTAAACACCATCTCAATAAAATGAATGGTAATACAAGGGAAACAATCAAGAAAACAATATGAGTTGTATGTAACACTAAAACGTCAAGTTAAAGAGCACTTAGATTTTCAATTCAATTGCCACGTTATTAGGTTGGATGATTATTAATGCCAACATACCACAGTCCACAATACCACAGTGTTCTTACACGGGTTCCGATCTCGGCCTGATTGGCTTAGCCATCTCATTTGAGACATCTACCATATTGGCAATTTCATTCACGATACCACCATGTTATTTCACGGAGTCCGATCTCGGCTCGGTCGACTAAGCCATCTCATTTGAGACATTAACGATATTTATAATTTCATCCACAATACCACCGTGTTATGACATGTAGTCCTATCTCGGCCTGATCGGCTAAGCCATCTCATTTGAGACATCAACCATATTCACAATTTCATATTTCTTTCCCGTATTTTTACTATATTAGCACGAGTGTCCCCAATTATAAAGTTATTCTTGGCGCTTGGCCGTATTTCATGATTCAAGTTCTTCTCCATATTCCAATATTTTTATTATCATTAATAACTACACAATTCTTCATTCATGACTTTTGATTTCACATGTGAGCAATATAGAATCTAAGACACATAGAGACTTCTCACACAATTTGCCATAACAATCTCTATTCGAATTTGACTTGAAGTCTAGGAATTTTTAGCATATATTCTATGTTTTGAACATTTCCTCGGATGACGAAATAACATGATGAAAGAATGGGAATACACATTACACATACATTTTCAAGAAAGCATATTCGAGATAGCAACTTCTAGGATGTTCAATTTGGGACTTACATCGATTTCATAAATATCGTGGGATTCAATTCTAAGAAGAGGGAATTTAACCAACATACCTCAATTGAGCTTCTTAAAACTCTATGATGTTCCAGAATATTAGCAACTTTAATCTATTTTAGCAATATAGCAAAATTGAACCCAAAATTAGGAAAACGATCATAATTTTAGCTCACTTGAGCATTCTATCCAACATTGTATGTATTAAGGTTTCATGGCCCTTTTTATGAAAGACTCCACCAACTCACACCCTATTCTTCTCCATCTTTAACTCACAACCTCCCCACATAACTTAAGAATACATGCATGCAAGGTAAGAACTCCCATCCCCATGACTAACTTGCTCATGGCCCATTCTAGTTGCATTTTGAACTTAAGAGTTTGGGGGATAGAATCTTATCCCTTAGGAAGAAGACCTAGGTGCCTCTATTGATAATCATAAAGGTTTTAAGGAAGGATTGAAGAGAAATTTGGTGAAGATCACTTCCTTCCTCTAATACTTTCTTTCTCTCTCTAAAGATATTAGAAAATAAGCTCAAAATGGTCTAAGGTTGGTGTTTTAACAGAATAGGGTCGGTTTAAAAACCCCAAAAATAAAGCTCCACTGGTACCAATGTTCGCATATGTACAAGAAGTGCTGAAGTGTAGTTTGAGTACAACTAAGCCAATGTACTCCACAAGTGTCGAGACTAACCTCGACAAGGTAGTTACAAGGCTAAGACAAGAAACCTAAAAATAAACCCGTACATCTAAGTATCAAGGAATAATGAGATAAAAAATAAATTATCAAGTGTAAGGATAATGTGAGATAAATGACATGCACATAAGTAAGGGGACACAAAACATAAAGTAATGGAAATTGCTACCGAGTAAATCACAACTCATGGTTGTACCACAACTCTGAACCAACATTTCAAGGGTATATTACGAAGCGACAAAGTCAAGTCCTCAATTAGAATAGCAAAATAAAGAACAACGAATCAATAAATGACATGATATCACCCTTCGTTCTTTTACTCTCATCCTCACAACATAATATAATAGCAAGCACGGAAACACCTTTCGTGTTTATCCTCATTTTCTCTCAAGCATGGTAACAACCTTCATGTAATGATATTGATATATGGATAAAGCACAGAAAAACCCTTCGGGACTAATCACTCTCCTTCTCACAAGCAAAGAAATACCCTTTGTGCAATTTCTCTCTTCCTCACAAAACATCACATGTAACGCAGTACCAAGCAAGGTGGTAAGCATAAACAAAATTCAGGATAATATTTGAACATAACTCAATATATGAGAATTTACAAACAGTTTTGCACCACCAACCAAACAATAATTCAACGACTTCAACACACAATATCTTAATAGGCTCAACATCAGTCATAACATGAGTACGAAAAATTAAATAGTTTCACAATCTATCTAAAGCATGGTACGAATAATACACTAAGTAATATGGAACAAATAAGGCTAATTCTACCCTCATGTTTATCCCATGGATAACACATATACACTCTTCACCTTGTATATACACCGCCCCTAAAACATATGTTGGCCCAAGTGAAGGATAGTGTAAAAGATTGACAAAGGAACTCAGGTATGAACCAGGTCCATTCCTCGTGTACATAGACACGGGCAGATTCAAGCATGTGAGATGCACGTGAAGGAGATGAATTTTAGTTGGCATAATTAATATCTCCTGATCGAAAAGGTTGCACAAGTTAGAAGGATAAGGACTCCTTACTTAAACAGAACTTTATCCAAGATTAGGAAGAAGTGAGGAGTTAATATTAACTACAACTCTTCCACCAAGGAAGAGTAGCATTAGAACTCTAGTTATTTCTTTATCTATTAACTCTATATATTGGAGGATGTTGTCGTTTTATAGGGAAACACAAATGCATAAGTTAAACAAGAATTGATGGAAAATTGGCAAGGTATTTTGCAAGCAATTCGTGTGAAATTCAAGTGTGCAAACCTGAAGCTACATGAACCAGATAGAAGAACCAGTTCTAAGTGTCTGTCTTTTATTCTAGTTCAATTGTAGTAGGTGGTTTTCATATTGTACCTTTCATCTTTATCAAGAGGAAACTGTAATAGGTACTCCGTTTATTCAAGTTAAAGATAACTTGGAGTTGTCGCAAGAGTTAGAGGCTGTTTGATACAAAGGATTAGAGTTAGTACTAGGTTTACAAAAGTGTTTTTGGAAATATGCTTTTTGGCACAATGATTTAATGAAGAGTTTGGGAAAATCCTACAGGGAAGTAGATCATGGTTTTTTCAGCTTTTGAGTTAGGTGTTTTCCACGTAAAATACTTGTGTTCTTTAATTTCCGCATTTACTATTTCACCAATAGTAGGTTAAGGAACACTTAAAAGAACCAGGTCCTTCTATAATCAATATAAGCGAAAAATTAGTCACCACACAAATCACCCCCCTACCCGCTCTTGTGTGGTATTGAAGTATAAAACATCAATTGGTGTCAAAGAAGGTTATCCTTGAAGAGGCTAACACCTTAGGAGAAGATCAAGATAAGCGCACCAACTGGAAAATGGGAAGGAAAATCAACGGCTAGGCCACCACTCTTCAATGGCCAGTACTACACCTGGTGGAAAAGCATAATAAGAGACCATATCATAGGAGAAGACTATGATCTATGTGACATTGTCACTGACGATCCCTTGGCTACTTTTAAGAAGAATGCTGAAGGAGTAGATGTGCAAAAAACAAGAGTTGACTACACTGCTGAGGACTTGAAGAAATGGGAGAAGAATGCCAAGGACCATGGCTTGTGTGTGGGCTTGGTCAAGATGAGCATAGCAGAATTCAAATTTGTATTACTGCTAAGGAAATTTGGGACACCTTGCAAGTGACTCATGAAAGAATACCTCAAGTGAAGAGGTCCAGAAGAACTCTAATATATTCTCAATATGAGAATTTCACTATGAAGGAAGTGGAAGCCATCCAAGATATGTATACAAGGTTCACCATAGTGACAATTGAAATGAAGTCTCGTTGAAGGATTATTCTTGAAGAAGACAAAGTTGAGAAGATTCTGACAAGGGTTCTCCCAGTCTCTTGAGAAAGCAAAATCACTACAATTCAGGATCAAAGAACATTGCAACTCTTATGTTGGATGAACTGATTGGAAATCTAACTGCTTATGAACTTAAAAGGCATACCATGAAGATACATGTGGCCAAGAAAGCAAGGAGCCTGGAACTCAGAATCACTGAAGGTGCTGATCTAGAGGAAGATGAGATGGCTATGATTACAAAGGACCTCAAGAAATACCTAATGAGAGGAAAGGGTTCTTCAAGAAGTGTAAATTACAACAAACAATGGGTTCCAGAAAAATCGACCAATGAGGGTTACTACAAGTGCGGGAAGGCTGATCATCACATCAAGAACTGCCCTCAATGGGAAATTGAATGGAAGAAGGAAAGATCTGAACGAAGAAACAGGAAGAAGGAACATGTCCATCCTAAGAAAAATAAAGGATCAACGAAGGCTATGGTTGTTATTTAGGGAGAAAGATCAGATGAGGATTGAGGTGATGAAGATGGAGATGAACAAGCACTTATGGAAATTGGAGAATCCGACGAGGAATCTCATGAGGAATCTGAGGTATGTACAATTCATCTCAAAGACAAGATTAAATTTTTTCTAAAGAAAACTTTCTAAATTACTTTTAGACTTCATTGATAAATCTGAGGATATAAATAATGAAAATGAAAAAATTTCTAAGGAATGTGTGATGTTAAAAGCAAAGTATAAGAACCTGGAACTCAGAGTTAGTGAGATTGTAAGTGAGAATACTGCACTAAAAAACCATATTCATGCATTTGAAGCAGTCCTAGAACTAAAATCTGAAAACCTAACGCTAAAATTAGGAACAAGTAAGAAGACAGTTGATTGCACACAACTCACTCTAGAGGAAAATATAGGTAAGCTGAAAGATGAGTTGTATAAGAAGGGTAAGGAGGTAAGAGTCTTGAAGGAGGATCTAGGCAAGGTCAAGCATGAACTAGACAGAACTAGTAAATGGAACAGGTCCTCCGATGCTTTTTCATGGCTACAGGAACATCATAGTAGCAATAAAAGAGGACTTGGTTTTGGGAATCAACAACCTAAGTGGGATCCTAAAATCAAGTACCTAACTCTTCCTGAGAACAATATTTGTACTCACTATGGTAAAACAGGTCACTATAAAAGTGAATGTGGTGCAAAAGAAAAGGCAAGCCAAAAGAACAAATATTCTGTTCAAGTGGAAGAATTGGCTACCAAGTTAGGCTAAAAAGAACTTAATTCATCCTTATACATATAGAAAGGGACCCAAACTAGTTTGGGTTCCTAAGAATAACCCCTGATTTCCTTTTGCAGGTTCAAGTGAAGGGGAGCAGCCAAATATGTTACATGGATAGTGGCTGCTCAAAGCACATGACAGGAAGCAAGGACCAGTTCCTTTCACTTGAAGACCTCAAAGGAGGCAATGTCTACTTTGAAAATAGAAAGAAGGTGAGATCATTAGGGTTGGTAAGGTAGGTAAGACATATTCTCACTCTATTGAGAATGTCTACTTAATAGAAGGCTTAAAATACAATCTGATTAGTGTATCACAATTATGTAGCAGAGGTAACTTGGTAGCATTCACCTCTACTAAATATTTTTTGATAAACCTTACCACTAGCAAGATTGTTTTGCAACGAAAAAGAGTGAACAATATATACATTGTAGATTTGTCCACACTTTCATAAAATGAACTCACTTGCTTAAGTATGATGGGCAGTGATCCCATCCATTGGCATAAGTGACTTGGACATGCAAGTCTGAGTCAACTCAACAAATTAGTCTCCAACGACTGCCTAACATTAAGTTTAAGGATGACAAAGTTTGTGAGGCTTGGGCAAGGGGGAAGCAGGTAAGATCCTCTTTTAGATGCAAGAAAGTGGTAAGTATCACCAGAACGATGGAACTGGTCCATATGGATCTATGTGGTCCAATAAGAACTTTAAGCAGGGTGGTAAAAGATATGTAATGGTGCTGGTTTATGATTACTCGAGGTTTACTTGGACATTTTTTATAACATCTAAAAGATGAATCATTTGACATATTTCCCTTCTTTTGTTTGAAAAACTCAGAAGCAATTAGGTAAGCAATTTGAATCAATTAGGTCTGATAATGACACTGAATTTGAAAATGCTAAATTTGCTGAATATTGTGATGAGTATGGTATAGATCATAAGTTTTCTGCTCTTAGGACTCCACAACAAAATGGAGTAGCTGAAAGAAAGAATAGGACACGTGAAGATATGGCTAAGACTACGCTTCTTTCTAGTAAACTGCCCCATAACTTCTGGGTAGAAGCTATAAATACTGCATGCTATATTATAAAAATGTGCATGTCTAGAACTCTGGTAGAGATGACTCCCTATGAGTTACTTAAAGGGAGAAAACCAAATATATCCCATCTTAGGGCATTTGGATGCAAGCGCTCTGTGCACAACAACGGTAAAGACTCCCAAGGTAAGTTTGATCCCAGAAGTGATGAGAGAGTATTCTTGGGATATTCTTCACATAATAAAGCATATAAGGTCAATAACAAAAGAACGATGTGTGTTGAAGAAAGTGTTCATGTTGTTTTTGATGAAACTAGTATCCTTTCTGAGAGACAGGAACATGATGACGAAGCAATTAGGCAGGTAAGAAACTTAAATGTGACAACAGCCCCGACTGAAGCTGCACTGTGATACGCTCAAATTAAACCTTAAAAGAGTGTAAGAAATAGATGTCAACTATAGTAACCCAACTAGGTTGGGGTCGAATCCCACATAGAACAATATGTAGGATATTAGGAATGTAAGAGAATTATCACTTATCGCGCAATGCCGAACACTTAGATTTTTGGTTGAAGCAATATTTATAACTAAATGTGAAAATGTAAACTAACCTAGAAAGATAGTAAAATGATCAATGGCTACAAGTATGAATGCATCGGGAATTACACTCAAGTAACGATCCAATATATTTCACGATTTTACAAATATGAGCAAGTTTATGTTAATTAGCTTCTTCCAAACACTAACAAGACTTCTTAATTGAATTATTCCTAACCCAGTTAAGAGATTAAGCACTCCCAAATATGGCTACAAGTAGTTCAATCCTATTCCTAGGTAGAATCTATAAAATGAGGGTTAAAACCTCAAGTTCTTGTTAATTAATCTTTCTCAACCCCAAATTATCTTTTCCAAAATTAATTCTGAGTTAATGGGAGAGTCCTAGGGTTAGCTAACCCCTTCGAAAACATTGAACAACAAGAATAATTAAATAAACAATAACTCACTTCATAAAACATAAAAATCATTCAATACATAAGCACAACAAGGTATTTAATCCACACTTTAAACATGAATATTTGCATAAACAAGATTCAAGTTTTGGAAATAAATATTACACACTTAAATATTCAATACAAAGCAAGGAAATGAAGAAACAAACATAAATGTGTAAGAAATCATTAACCACAAGCTTGAAATCTTCAAAACCCAAGTGTGTGTGCAAACCCTAGCTTCCAAAAATGTTCTCTCTTGTCTTCAAGACTGAAAATATGACAAACAATGCCAAAGATGCCAAAGATACTGAAAATATCTGCTAGGTCGAGTATTTATGGGTTTGGGATTGGGAAAATGTGATTTTACAATTCTGCCCAGAACTGAAGCCCGTTGACCGCACCTGCTGAAAAATCCTTGCATGTGAGGCTCCGCAGATGCGGATTCCACATCGCAGGTGCGATTCCGAGTGACATAATCCTTTTCCGCATATGCGGACCAAACTGCCGCACATGCAGATCTGCAAGTGCAGATACCACATTGCAGGTGCGGCCTCAGTACAATTGAGCCAGCTCCGTAGGTGCGGAACACTACTTCTCAGGTGCGATGTCGCACCAGCGACCATAAGTCCGCAGGTGCTGAATCACTGAAGGCTTTTGTGCTTTTTCCACCAATTTGTGCTCAATTCCACTATAATTCAACGCCAATCACTTGATGGCATCATATCCCCGAAAGTAGAATAATACACACCATAAACGACTTCGTGTTATCATTAAAGGATGCAAAATCTAACGAAAAGAGGCTAAACTGAGTGGTAAAATCATCACTCATCACCGAGGGATATAATTGGATCCATCAAAAGTCAAAGCCATCCAAGAGCTACCACCGCCAAAGAGTAAGAAGGAAGTAATGAGTTTTATAGGATGACTAAACTAATCAGCCGATTCATAGCCCAATCCACAGTTATATGTGAGCCAATTTTCAAGATGTTAAAAAAGGACGCTGTAACCAGTTGGACCGAAGATTGTCAAAAGGATTTTGACAAGATCAAAGAGTACTTATCAACACCACCAATCTTGGTCCCCCTAAAGCCAGGTAGACCATTGCTACTTTACCTTGCAGTACTAGATGGAGCTTTCGGTTGCGTTATGGGGCAGCATGACGAAACAGGGAGAAAAGAACAAGCTATGTATTACTTGAGTAAGAAGTTTACTCCGTATGAAGCACGAAACTCTCTGCTGGAACGCACCTATTGCGCTCTGACCTGGATAGCTCAGAAGATGAGGCATTACTTCCGTGCTTATACAACATACCTCATATCAAGAATGGATCCTTTGAAATATATCTTTCAGAAGCCCATGCCCACTGGCAAGCTGGCTAAGTGGAAAATCATGTTGAGTGAGTTCGACATTGTTTATGTGACTCGGAAAGAAGTCAAGGAAAAGGCACTCTCGATGAAGAGGTACTATTCATAGGAGAAGACATTACTGAGTCCAACGATGGTTGGAGAATGTTCGTTGACGGAGCGGCAAACTTCAAAGGAGTTGGCATTGGAGTTATTTTGGTATCAGAAACTGGCCAACATTATCTGGTATCTGCATAACTCAAATTTCCCTAAAGCAACAACATGGCGGAGTATGAAGCCTGCATACTAGGACTCAACGTGGCTATTGGCATGAATATTCAGGCGGTGATTCAGCTTTTCTTGTTCACCAGATACAAGGAGAATGGGCCACTAAAAAATCCAAGATATTTCCATATCTGCACCATGTGCAGGAATTGAAGAAAAGCTTCACGAAGATAGAGTTTCGGCATGTTCCCAGGATTCAGAATGAGTTCGCCGATGCACCGGCCACTTTGTCATCAATGATACACCATCCAGACAAGAACGTCATGGATCCCATCCCAGTAAGGATCCATAGTTAGCCGGCATATTGTGCTCATGTTGAAAAAGAAACAGACGGGAAACCTTGGTTCCATGAAATCAAAGGATATTTGGCAAAAAGAGACTACCCAGAGAATGCAAACCATACTCAGAAACACACGCTTCGGAGACTGTCCAAAAATTTCTTCCACGATGGAGAAACCCTGTATAGAAGAACTCTTGATTTGGGACTATTGAGGTGTGTCGACACAAAGGAAGCTTCTAATTTTCTTGGGGAGATACATCCCGGAACCTACGGCCCGTATATTTATGGCTTTGTCTTGGCCAAGAAGATACTTAGGGCCGGCTATTTCTGGATGACCATAGAGATAGATTGCATCCAGTATGTCCGAAAATGCTACAAATGTCAAGTACATGCATATATGATAAAAGTGCTACCAAATGAGCTCAATGCAACAAGCTCACCTTGGCCATTTGCCACCTAGGGGATGGATGTCATTGGTCCAATCAAGCCCACCGCCTCAAACGAACATCGATTTATTTTGGCAGCCATTGATTACTTCACCAAATGGGTCGAAGCAGCGTCTTATAAAGCAGTGACTAAGAAAGTCGTTGCGAATTGTGTCCGTGACCAGGTCGTTTGTCTATTCGGAGTTCCAGAGTCCATCATCACTGATAATGCCGCCAATCTCAACAGTGATCTGATGAAAACCATGTGCGAGACTTTCAAAATCAAGCCGCCAACAAGAATATCAAGACGATACTGAGAAAAATGAAAGAAAATCACACAGTGGCACGAGAAACTACCGTTCCCTTTACTAGGATATTGTACCACAGTCCGCACATCAATCGGGATAACACCCTATATGGTGGTTTATGGTACTGATGTTGTTTTCCCGCCGAAGTAGAGATTCATTCCTTGATGATCATACAAGAAGTTGTGTTCAGCAACGTAGAATGGATAAGGAGCCGTTATGAGCAGCTAGCCCTCATAGACGGAAAGAGGATGAATGTCATGTGTCACGGTCAACTTTATCATAATAGGATGTCTAGAGCCTTTCAACAAAAAATTCAAACCGAGAAAGTTCACACCTGGGCAGCTGGTATTGAAGAAGATCTTTCCGCATTAGGATGAAGCCAAACGGAAGTTCTCTCCCAACTGGAAAGGTCCTTACATGGTTAACAGAGTACTAAAAACATGAGCCCTCATACTTGCATAAATGGATGGAGAAGTCTGGCCAAAACCAATCAATTCAGATGTAGTCAAGCGATACTATGTGTAACTGTTTATGTTTTCCGCAAATGACATAAATTGAACTACGCTCGACTTAATTCCTGTTTAAGATGGGATACGTAGGCTGCCTTGTTGGTTCGGTCACAATTCAGTAAAATTATATTTTCCCATCACAATCAGAATCTGGGGCAGAAGTTTGAGGAGGACCCTCAAAATTCCGAAGCAAGTTCAGCTAATCGCAGCATATATAGCAATCAGAAATGTTTATCCATCTAACTGGGGCAGAATTTTGAGGAGGACCCTCAAAATTCTACAGCAAAAGAAGTCGCAATGTCTCTGATCGTGTCACAGTCATTGGTTCATCTAACCTATTTCAAAAAATTATATTTTACTACGTCTTTGAAACTATGCATGCTTGCTTTTTAAATAACTCTGTTTAGCAAATGCTACCCACAATGATTTGAACAGGATTTTCAGACCGAGCGAAGCAAGTCAAGCAAGCCGACGGAGACACAAACCGACCTCCCCCTACAGAACTAATGATTTTTCTTTGAATGCAGGAACAAGGAATACGCACACCTTGGAGTCATGGTCTTCATAACAACAAAGATACCGAGCTCATTTCCAGCTAAGAAACACTTTTCTATCATCTATTATCGGTTAACTGCATGGGAAAAAGCCTTGTTCCAAACCTTGCATGAGGCTAAGCCATGCCTCCCTGTCTGCATAAGTCTAAGCTATACCTTCTATCTGTATAGGACTAAGCCATGTCCCAAATCCTGCATGACGTTAAGCCCACATTTGCATAAGGCTAAGCTTTGCCTTCAATTTGCATGGGACTAAGCCCTATCCCGAAGTTTTGCATTGATACTAAGATTTGTCTCAATCTTGCATGAGGCTAAGCCCTGCCTCTCTATCTGCATAAGGCTAAGCACTGCCTTCTATCTGCATGGGATTAAGACTTGTCCCAAATCATGCATGAGGCTAAGCCCTGCCTACACATTTGCATAAGGCTAAGCTCTGCCTTCAATTTGCATGGGAGTAAGCCATGTCCCGAAGTTTTGCATGAGACTAAGCTCTCTCTCAATCATGCATGAGGCAAAGCCCTACCTCTCTATCTGCATAAGGTTAAGCTTTTCCTTCTACTTGCACGGGACTATGGCCTGTCCCAAATCTTGCATGAGGCTAAGCCTTGCCTCCGTATCTGCACAAGGCTGAGCATTTCATTTTATTTACATGAGACTAAGAGTTGTCTCAATCTTTGCATGGGACTAAGGCATATCCCAAACCTTGCACGAGACTAAGCACTATCTCCCTTGCATTATCTGTTCTCTTCTTTAAGGCTAAGCTCTGCCATTAACATCGTAACAAGACTAAGTCTTGTCTTGTTGCTCTTAGCATTATATGTTTGCACCTCATGGGTAGAAATATCGCCAACTTTTCCGAAGGCGTCATAGTCTAAAGGCATCATCTTCCTAGCCGGAAAACACCATGCCATGGCCTAAGGATATCTCAAACTTGCATATCATTATTCAAAGGCGTCATGGTTCGGAGGCATCATTTTCATGGCCCGAGAACATCATCTCATTTTTGTGAATCCCTCACTGAACAATTCATGGCCTAGGAAATCATGGTCTAAGGACGTCATCCTCAACTGTCCAAAGACGATTCTCATGGTCTCAAAGGAATTTGCCTCACGTTTGAATATATGCACAAATATATGCTTGTAATTTACTTGCAGATAACCCGATGAGCAACCGTTACCCCAAACAGGAGCAATCTTGCTCCAGTTCCTTCATACTATCTCAAACTTGACTGCAACCATTTCACCTATCTCAAAATCTTGTGTTCGTCCTTGTGGTAACTTCATCGGTATATTCTGCCGATGAATTTATAACTACACACGGCCTGATTCCTGTAAAAGCAGTGATAATTAGGTAGCTTAGAAACCAAAGTGTGGCCTATGACTCTCAAATCATCCTACTCGGTCAAAATTGGCCATTGTATCTTTACCCGACAACTCTTTTATCCTTCCCGGATAAAGAGGGACAGTTGTTGATACCCAATTTTTTCCTATAATATTTTCAAAATGCATATATACCTTCAAAACAATGCATTAGCATCAATTAATATTTTTTCACAATTTCTGCATTTCTTTTAGGATTTTTAATTAATTTATCCCAGTATTTTATTATATACATTATTACTAATTGCATTACAAATAATCCTATAACAACTTTTATGGCTTAATTTCACTATTTATATTCATACTAAGCTTTAGTTATTTTATAAATAGCCACAATACATTCTTTGGTTATATTTGCAATAATAGCCCACGTATGCATTATTACATTATTTCACCAGAAAACTGCTTTTTATATTTTTAAAATACTGAATAATTATTTCAAAATATTTTTATGCATGAAATTCATTTTTTACAATTTGTTAATTATTTTTACAAATTATTTTATTTAACAATTAGAATCCCTTTTAATTTTCGGACCTAACCCAATATACCAGCCTAAATCCCTAAAAACTTAGCCCAATTTACCCCCATGCCCAATCCTATACTTACCCGACCCAAAGACCCCGCCTAATCATGGTTGTTGATCTCTAAGATCTACGGTCCACGTTATTTCTTACCATTTTTAATCCTAACCTAAACCCTGACCCCCTCATTACTTTTTCTTCCGCTGTCATCGTTTCCCCCTAACCCCTCCCCTTCTCTCTCAGTATCTCCCTAAACCCTAATCGTCGTCACCGGAAAACTCTCTGTCTATGGAGTTTCTATGTATTTTCCGGCCCTTACCGGCCTTATACACCATCTGGTTGCATGATTACATGGATTCCTAAGGGAATCTCAAAGAGATTCAGCTTGATTTTGGTCTGAAACTTGTTTACAGGACCGTCTATGTCCATTCTCGTTTGTGAGTACTGATTTCCTCCTATTTTTTGTACGAATCTAAGGCTTTTGATCGTGTTTCTTTCATCTCTGTTGTTTTTGAGAACCCTAGTTTTACGACTACTTGAATATGTTCAGATCTTTGTAGATCTGAACGATTCGAGTGTTATTAGGTACTTTCCCTCAAAAATCTTCTATTTTGGTTAACTATTTCGATTCCATTTACTTTTTCTGAAATTAGGGTTCATCCATAGTTTGTTCAATAAGGTGTTTTCTAACTTTCAAGTGTTGAATCTAATTATTCTTACTGGTTTGACTGATTTCCATGTATATGCTTAAACCCTAGGTCTTGTTCTGTTATTGCACTGATTTCTTCAATTTTCTTCCATTATTTTTTTATTTCTGTCAACCCAATATACTGATTGATTTCTCTTGGGGATTCAAATAAATTATTCCTGTTAAAATCAAAATTTTCTAGGATTTTTACTTACTTTCCTTGTTTGTGACCTTTAATTGATATTACTTGCCTTATTCATACTAATTAGTTAATTTATGCTCAATAAGCGATTTGTTTACCTTATTTGAGTCCCAATCAGGGCTGGTAATTGATTCTCCTTGTTCTAATGCGACCTTCCCAGATTCTGTTTGTGTAAATTAGTTGGGTTTAGCCCGATTAAGTGATTAATTATATTTACTTGCCTTATTTGTGAACTCTAAATTATTTTTACCTTATTTGTTTGACCTCACTAAGTGCTATATATACACTCTGATTATGATTCTTCAAACACGAACAGTAGTTCACAAACACACTCACACACAAACTTTGCTCTCATCTTCTCGCTACTTGTGTTTACTATACTGTCTAGCAGGCTAAAAGCCAAGGCTAGACAACTGAACCCTGCATACTTTCACCTTCTGTTTGCTTCCTTTAACTGGTATGTTTCTAGTCCTAGTGTCATTCATTATACTATGAAGCTTAAACCTATGTACTCTCCCATATGTTGCTTTATTTCTGTTGAATCCATGTCCCTTCTGTATTAGTCTAACTACTTATGTATTTAATTTTGAGTCTTTCCTGTTTATCACCCTAATCGGCATGTTTATTTCTGTTTAAGTCTCAATCTCTCCTATTTATTGCTTTAAACCAACATATTTACTTCTGAATTGTTTTAACTTTTAACAATTGTTTTCGCTTATAAACTATTTTTCACTTCTGAATTGTTTTAACTTTTAAACTTTTTTACTTCTGGATTGTTTTCCTAAAACTATTTCCACTCTTTCAAGCACTATCTTCCACTCCTACTCTTAGAATATCTAGGATCATGCCCCACTAGTGTCAATACTGCCTAGGAGCCCATGAGACTCCTCTGAAGTCTGACGCACTAGGGTTGGCCCTTCTACATTGCACAATAACTGTTTTTCCTTTAAGGGTCTTGGTGTGAGCATTGCCCGGGGTCCCTGAGGCCCTTGGGAACTTTGACGCACCAGGATACCCTCTTGGACACTATGAGATGTTGGTCACTTCATACTTGGTTGAAGGCCTGGTTTTCATGGTTTTACTTTGGAACTATCTAGGCTCCCTATGGTATAACATTATTTCTTCTGTAATTCATTTATCGTATGGTCTGTAAGAAATAACTCTTGTAAAACAGATATTGGTGATAGTTGTAAAATTGGAGGGACTTTTATATATATATTGTGGGGAAATCAGGTAGAAATCATGTTCTTAGGACTATTATGGTTATCTACCTGCAGTAGAAACCGTGCTTATAAGATTATCATGTGCACTAGAAAACATGCTAATAGGTTCATCATATCGTTTATTCTAAACTTCCACTTCTCAAATTCTGCATGCTCATGCCTTCTTAGAAATCCTGTCACTAGGCTATTATTAATTATGCCTAATAGTCATAAAATTCTGCTATGTGCATTAGGAACCATGTTTTAGGACTTTTATTGCACTCACCTAAATACCACGCCTATATCTAGATCGTATAAAATCAGTATCAACCATGTCCATAAGAAATAAGTATAAAAGCGGTCCCAACATCTAGATATATCATGCTTATAGAGATAAATATATAAAAATAGTTATGTAACGTTTATGACTATTATTCAGCACCTAGTCAGCATGCCTATAGGAAATAATGAACTAAACTGCCTGCTTACAGTCGTTTACTGGTTTGTTACAGTTCTGAGTAACGATTAGATATCATGTTTATAGGATACTGCTGATCCTCACCTAGGCAAGCCTATAGGACAACTAAAATCTTGTAATTGTAAAAATGTGCTTTGTTTAACTGTTTTTGTGAAGTGCCCAGATTCATCAAGCCCAAAAATCAGTAGGAAAACTGATAGGTCTCCACTGCCTTGCTTTAACAAAATGATGCATATATTTTATTTTCATGCTCACCTAGATATCCTGCTATAGGACTTTTAAAGTGTTTAAAATATTGTTCTTTGAGACGTGCAATTGCCTGTTTATTTGTGGAGGTAAATGTGGGCCTTTAACTGTTCCTTTATATGACAGTCCTTTTTGTTTTGCTTGTTACTTAGATTTTCTCCTTTTAAGCACTTTAGGAGTGTCTAGATCTACCTTAACTAGAAGTCCTAAACACCTCCAGGACCGTAAGTATGGGACGGGTAATGCACGCACAGAGTATGTTTAATTAGAATCGCTTATATAACCAATAAGGGGAGGGTAATTGGGTACCAAAGAATATGATGACATGTGCGCTAATGCCATGCATAACACCTCTAATTGAGGAAAGCTTGCCGGGTATTTCATAGAACTGTTCCTATAGGCCAATAAACCTAGGACCCCTTTATGCCTGTTTTTAATCCTTATTTGTTTAAATTGATTCATTTCCTCAATGACTAAATCACAAAATGAGTTTGGTCGGGACCCACCGTTGTGGACTTCGAGGGGTGCCTAACACATTCCCCTCGAGGTAATTTCGATCCCTTACCGAATCTCTGATAATGCAAATCGGTTTTTTATGAGTTATTCGTGTTAGGGCCCTAATCCGTTAGATGGAGATTCTTCAAATTCTATACCCATTTCCCAAAAGGAAATGAGTTGTCCCATGTAATGTCGAAACCTGGACTCCGCAAAGGAAAAAACAGGGCGTGATAATGAGTGTCGTAAGATTCTTTCTTTTAAGGAAAATTTTTTCTTTTTATTACCTCTTTTACTGCACCCATTAGAGAATTCTCCGAGATGAGACCGTTCCCTCTTGGAGAGAAGGAAGGGTCGTCGGCCTCATGGCAGAAGAATGATAATAAACGGAAGGAGTCCTCAGTGGGCGAGGAGATTCATAGTGAGGCAGGGTCTGCCCGGAGGCATAAAGGAGATGAAGTTGAGCCTGTCAAACTTGAGGTCTCTAGCCTCGGGAGAGCGGTCCCTCCTTTTCCACCGTCTTCTTCCCCGGTCGAAGGTTTTTCGAGGGAAAAGGGTCTTCTACCGCCATTTCCTTCTCCCGTCGAAGGTACTTCGAGGGTTTTTCGGGGCCAAGGGCCGCCTGATGGGAGCGGAGTCCCAAATAATTATGTCCCCTCTCGGGATGGCTCAACTGGGGACGAGGAGGCTAGACCAGGAGAAGTCTGCTCCGCTTTCGAGGAGGCTCAGCAGTTTTGTTCTTCAGTAAGCTTCGATGATCTTTGTGCTTTTATTAGCTTTGTGCTTTCACTTTCTGACTGAAGCTTCTTTTTCATAGGCTTTTGACAAGCTCAAGTACGAGTTTCTTCGATGCGAGGCTCGGTTGCTGAAGGCCTTGGACTGGGAGAAATCCCCCAGCCTTCTAAGTGATAAATGATCAAAGGAGTTGATACTCCTTCGCTATGAAATGGATTGTTGCAAGAGCTACGAAGGCCACCTCGAGGGACAGGTAACCTTAGTTTTAAGGACATGCATGTTTCTTCTCCTATCTTCGGAGATTAATATTCAGATATTTCAGTTTCAGAGAAAGACGGAGGACTTGGAACACCTCTGGGGAAAAGTTGGCCTGGCCAATCATGAGTGCAATGAGCTAATGGCTCAGATATATGCCCACGTTGCTGCCAAGAAGAATGCTTTGTCCAAGGCTTCCGCCCTCGAGGTGCAACTCCGGAATGCTCGTAAAAACAGCGGTGCAAACAAGCAGGATTGTAAGGCTCGAGTCTAATCTATTAAAGATGAAGTTCAAGGTCATAGATGCCCAGGCTAAAACTGAAGAGATTCGAGCTAAGGCAAATAAAAAAGTGGTCGTCTATTTAAAAGACAATGCCGATGCTCGAGCCGAGTTAAGAGGGGCTTCTGATACGGAGAGGAGGAGCAATGACTAAGCCTAATGCAGATCCTAGAGGGAAACCCTCGAGGTAATCCACGACAGAGGCTTCGATCTCTTGGAAGAGATAAAGAAGGCTAGGGCGGATGAATAAGACTCCAAATTCCTCGTATCCAATCCCGAAGATAACGAGGAAGAGGCTGATAGAGCCGCAGTCCCCGAGGGGAAAGTAGACTAGGTTTTCCTTTTTAGCTTTGTATAAGACTCCCAGTGGGAGCACTGTGAATGTATATTTGTAATACATATATATGAAAAATCCTTTGATACTTCCAATTTTCTTGTATCTATCCTCTTTTCTGTTTTGAATTTCGATTGTCAATAGCTAGTCTGATTGATTTGACTTCGAGGTGAAAAGACCCTTACATTTACATATCGACCCTGAGGCTTGTTAGGCTGGCCTGTAGGCTCTTATGCGTTTTCCCTTAAGCTTTTTTAGGCTGGACTGTAGGCTCTTACGCATTCGCCCTTAGGCATTTTTTAGTTAACCGTTTAGGACATAGTCCTCGAGTCGGGTTTCGACTCGAGCTCATCGACTCTTAGGTTTTTGAATTGGCCTTGAGGCTCTTTAAGTTGGAGCTTAGGCTCTTATGCGTTGGGTCGACACGACCTCTAGTATAACTATATTTTTCCCTCGTAAAAGATTTTTTGAAGTTTTTTTGTTCGTCCGACTCTTCGACAGTTCGATAAGAACCTCGATTATGAGCCGTTATGTGACAATAAATGAGCACCCCGGGAGGTTTCACTCGATGGCTGAATTGTTTCGAAGCACTTTCATTGTTGAAGTTGATATGATCGAAGCTATTTTGCTTATGACGTGGGTAGCCTGATTAATCGGTTATTTTCGAAGTATTTGAAGGTCTGTGATTTCGTGGCGACAGTGGGGTGTCCCCAAGTCGTATTAGTTTGGACGAAGACTTATGACCGTAGTCATTGTGTTTGGTCATAGCCTTTTGACCGTAGTCATTGTGTTTGGCCGTAGCTTTTTGACCGTAGTCATTGTGTTTGGTCGTAGCCTTTCAGTCCCCGAATGAGGTAGCCTCGACGTCTATATCGAGGGTATGCCTTTTTAGGGGTCAAATAAGTTTGAATATATATCCTTGACTTTAAGATCGGGATTTTGCCTTTTGTAAGGTCTTATAAATTTGAACATGCCATACTTGAGGTCTTAAAGATTTTTTGGTTACTTGGTGAAACTATGATTCTTGCCTTTCTTGAGGTTTTACAGTTTTGATATTTCCTCGTGGAGGTCTTGTAGTTCATGCCTCGTGGAGGCCTTTCGGGCTCGAAATTGTTAGCCTTGAAGTCGTATGGCGTCAAGTTTTGATAGCTTCGATGGGATGACAGTCGATGACAGTCCCCGAGACATCGAAAGGTTTTGGCTCTGGAGCCGTTCCTTGTAAACTTGATGTTGCCTTGTTGAGGGCTTGCGAGCTTGAAGTTTCCGGCTCTGAGGTCTTACGGCTTTGAGTTTTTAGTTTCAGTCCCAGAGTGTTCAGGAAATTTTTGGCCCTGGGGCCGTTTCTTGTGAAAATAGCAAACTTGTTTTAAAACGCAAAGCTTTATGGGGTAAAAGATACTCCTCTAATTACTTGGTACAAGTATACATAGTTTTCATCGTTGAGGGTTCGATTATTCTATGCGGACAAGGTTCATTTGACAGTTTGGCCCGACACATCATTTTCCTATCGACCCTCTTTGGCTTATTTTGCATTCTCTGATGAGGCGATCTTCCGGGGGGATGCCCTCCATTATTCGAGGTTGATGGAAGAGAAGCCTTGAATACATTTTGAGTTCTCCTTGGGTAGCCTATAAATGTTGCCTCGTTAAAAACCTCGTCGTTAAAACCCATTTGGGGTAAAATCCGATTTAAGGAATAAAGAGTGCAACGCATGCTTTAAAACCTAAGGTCTTCAAGCTGGAAGGTGCTCCGATTCTTCTAATCGGACACCTGAACATAGGTTAATGTAAAACATAAATAAGAAGGGATACAGTTATACCTTAGCAGTGATTGCGTTTGAGCCTCGATATGCTTCAACTTCTTGCTCCGAGGATGCGGTACGGTCCTGTATATATTCGTTCAGGTGTAGCCGAGAAGGTAGCTTGTGATTGCTACTTGGTTGTTTGCTTATCCATTGGCTCCTTCAATGTGGAAGGTGTCGATGTCGGTGCCATGTCGTGCACTACGAACATCTCTCTTGCTGCATGATGTTCCCTTTATACTATTTTTATTCCGTCCTTCGTAGGAAACTTCATCATTTAGTGAAGGGTTGATGGTACTTATCTCATGCAGTGTATCCATGGCCTTCCGAGCAAGGCATTGTACCTCATGTCTCCTTTGATGATATGAAACTTGGTATTTTGGGTTGCGCCAGTCACGTTGACTGAGATGGTGATCTCCCATTTTGTTGTCTCGCTCACCATGTTGAATTCATTGAGGACTCGAGAGGCGGGTACGATCTGGTCGATCAGTTACAGCTGCTCCACCACCCTCGACCTGATTATGTTGGCCGAGCTACCTGGAACCACAAGCACACGTTTAATTTGAAACGTATTCACAATAAAAGAAATTACCAATGCGTCGTTGTGAGGTTGATATATAGTCTCGATGTCCTCGTCGCTGAATATGAGAGCATCCTCGGGTATGTAACCTCGAGTTCTCTTTTCCCTGGTGATGGATATTTTCATTCGTTTGACAATGGTTTCATGTGGGATGTTGATTCCTCTCATGACATGTTGTGGCTCTTCTGTTTCATTTTTCCCGTTCGCCTCTATTTCCCAAAATTGATTTTAGCTCGATCGCTGAGGAATTCTCTGAGATGCCCTTTGTTGATTAATCAGGCTACTTCCTCTCGGAGTTGTCTGCAATCTTCGGTCCTATGACCGTGTGTGCCGTGAAATTCGCACACCAGGTTATGGTTCCTTTGTGATGGATCTAATAGTATGGGTTTTGGCCACCTGGTGTCTTTGATTTTACCTATGGCCGATATGATTTCCGAAACATCAATGTTGAAGTTGTACTCAGATAATATGGGTGCCTCCACCGGTCCTGCGTGTTTGTCGAAACCGGATCTTCTTACGAGTCCCCGAGGATTCTAACCTCGATCTGCTCTACGGTCATTTCAAGGTATGTTAAGCCTTAGGGAGTTTCTTCGATCTTCAGTGTATAGTTGATACCTTTCCTTGTTTGTCCTTGGTTCCTTTTCCAGGAGCCTGCTAGGGTACATCAAGCCCGAGGGGGCTCCTATTTGGTCAACTTCGACCCTAATCTTTGATTGATATCGGTTATGGACATCTGCCCAAGTGACAGCGGGATATTCTACCAAGTTCTGCTTCAGATACATTGAAGCTATTGAACATTGTTCATTCAAACCAAGGGTCCCTTTATATAGGAGGGGGAATCCAAACATATTACACAGACATTTATTACAAATATATGCAGCTGGTACAACTATTCAATGTCACGGTATGGACTTGTACTATTTTTGCAGACCTGGTCAATTCAAAGCACGTGCCTTTCAGGAGTTTCTCGCTTGTCCATGACAGCCACCGATTTACACTGCCCTGAGGTCGAGCATAGGGAACCTCGGGGACGAACCTCGAGTTGTGCCTCAAGCCTTCTGAAGTCGGACAGTGGAAAGCCATAATAAACATAAAATCAGTCTTTCCGATTTTTGCCGTATACAAACAACAACCAAGTATAATCCGACAAGTGTGGTCTGGGGAGGATAGTGTGTACACAGACCTTACCCCTACTCTAGGGTAGAGAGGCTATTTTCAATAGACCATCGGCATCCTTCCCTCCAAGAACTCCCCACCTTGTTCTTGGGGCGACTCGAACTCAAAATTTCTTGGTTGGAAGTGGAGGGTGCTTACCATCAGAATAATAAAATTAAAGTCAATAAAAAATCAACATTGGGACCACATGGTTAAAACCTAAAACCAAAGTTATATTCCATTGACCAATGACCTTACGAGTTCAAAATATAATTTGGTCTAATTCCGAGTCAAAAAGAGTACTTTCTTTCATTTTTAAAGTCAAAAACCCTCTTTCCCCTCTTTTCATTTCTTGTTTCTACGATACAATCATGTTATATTCACGTACTCAAGATAGAATTGCCTATCCCAAATAAATAGATAAAACGTTTCTTAAAAATTACCACATTCCAAGCTCCCTAACTTGCAAAATAATGAAATATGAAATGAGGTTATATATACAAGTGCTGAAAATGACGTAAATGTCTGCTAGTGACATTTTTATTGCTACTTTTTGCCTTAAATGCATTTTTAGAATACCCTAAAACTCACTCGAGCCCTCGGGTGCCTTCCAAACTATCCCAACAATTTTAAATATCATTTCTAGACTTACCGGAAAGCTCTTGCACAAAGTGAAATACTATAAATTAAATCGACAATTCAAATCAACTTAAGAATACTTAAAGATTCAAATTTTCGTGCAATATTGAATGTACTCAAACTCCTATCTCCTAATCCGATCATACATACAATCCAATATTATTATACAAACTTATTAAAACCTTCAAATCATGAATCTAAGCATATATACCAAAATCAAGGCTAAGGTTGTTATTTTAGCCTTTAAGCCTTTCAAATTGCAAGATAACCTTCCAAACCCTTTGGGATTAGAATAACTCATACTCGCAAGTTATGATATACCAAATGAACCTATTAGAAGTTTCAATCAATGAGCGAGGTGCTAGATCTCATAACAACTTGTTGGGTCGTTATAATTTATCAATTGTATACAAAGTAAGAAATTAGACTCCAATATCTCATTTTATCTTTCCTCGCTCTCTTTTTCTCAACAACCACATCCAAGCAGACATGAATTATTTACCCTCGGATATTATCATTCAAGTTAGCCATATAAAATCTAAATTGTATATCGTAACTTACTGGAATCGCGAAGCATAAACCCATAAGTCATTTGGAGTCATCATTTTCTCCACATATTGTTGAAAAACCAAATGAGAAACGTGAAACTTTCTCAGTAGTAATCTTTACGGTTTCATATGTCCCATCAGTCATATAATTATTATCTTTATATGTATAATCGAACTCATACACTAAACTCCATTAATAGCTTGTAGCAAATATTAAGCTCAACTGAGCTCCACAATGGTGAATAATCCTAGAAAGAACAGAGTATCGAGAAGGAAAGAGAAGAAAATAGAGTGCAAGAGATAGAAGTAGAGAAAAGAGGAAAATGTAGGATATTCAATTAGCATCCTGTCCCATTCTCTTACAGCTCGTACAAATACGACTAGGAATGTAAATATTGCTAACTCGTGTCCTAGACTATAGAGGACACAAACAGAAACTTAGATAGACCTAATTGATAGAAAACAAATATCATCCTAAACCACAAACTGGACAAAAGTCTAACACCTCTAATGATTAATTAAAAAACTCAATAACTATTATTTCAAATATCATGTGCACTCGTTATATGCCATCCTCCATTGAGAACCTTTTATTAAAGGTTCAAATTGAGTAAAATGGAATTTGATGCAGTTGTAGTCCTCCCATGTTGCCTCATTAGGCAACAGATTGGCCCATTGCACAAGGGCCTGATTGGCAGTTGCATTTCTTTTCTTAACCATTCGCCTCTCCCGAATTGCAACTGTTTCCACTAGAGGATTTCCATTATGAGAACATATAGGAGGCTCAATGGAAGGAATCTAAATACATCCCACCCTTTTCTTCATCTGAGAAATTTGAAAGACTGGGTGTATCTTTGAGGAATGAGGTAGTTTTAACTACTGGATTGATCTTGTAATGATCTAATAAGGACCATAACATTTGGTTTCTAGCTTCAGGCTCTTCCTTATAGCAATTGAGGTTTGCCTATAAGGTTGTAATTTGATGAACACCCAATCTTCAACTATAAACTCCCTCTATGTTATGTTCTTGTCGGCATAAAACTTCATTCTACTTTGAGCGCTTTCTAGGTTCTCTTTCAGTTACTTTGGATTGTGAAATCAATTTAAAGGAAAACTGAGGAGGACCATATCCATATACAACTTTGAAATGGGTCATTTGAGTAGCTGAGTGGTAATTAGAATTATATCAAAACTCAGATAAAGGTATCCGTTTTCTCTAGTCCATTAGTTTATGGCGGGTCATACACCTCAAATAATTTTTCAGACACCTATTTACTCTCTAATTTCTGCTCATCTGTTTGTGGGTGATAGGTTGAGCTGTAAACCAACTTAGTTTAACTGAAGAGCTCCTTATAGAAGATACTGAGAAAGACATTGTCTCTATTTGAGACTATGCTATTGGGTAAGCCATGCAACTTATAAACCAAAATAATGAATCTACTTGTATTGTAGTATAAGGATGAGTTAAATTTGAGAAATGGGCATATTTGCTACACCTATCAACTACAACCACAATTGTATCTTAACCTCATGACTTGGGCAAGCCTTTAATGAATTCCATATATATGTGTTCCCAAGTCCGGTAGGGTATAAGTAGAGGTTGCAATAGACCCGGATATGCCACGAGTTCATTCTTACACTTTTGACATATTTCAAAATTCTTGACCACCTTTTAACATCTTCCAATGTTGAGGGCCAATAGAACATTGATTCTTGACAACATTACCGATCCAGATCTTCCCTTTGAATCTGAGGATGCCTTACTGCAATGTTACTTCAGTTAAAGCTGCAGGATCAATTGTAAAAGCACATACTATATTAGTTACTTCCTCCTCCCCTCCATAACTATTCTTGATCTCCTCCGTTCATTTTGGTTGCAAGTGTATTAACATTTGACAAGCAACCACAAATTATGTGGACATTTGCCTCATTGAGACGACATCTGCTACTGAATTATCAGTTCCTTTCTTCTAATGAATCTCAAAAGTTAACCCATCAGCTTGGTCAAGCCTTTATGCTGCAAGGCAGTGGTGATTTTCTGTTCTTGTAAAAACTTAAGGCTAAAACGATCACTCGTTATAATGACTTGACCAGGGATCAAAGAATGTCTCCATTTGTCAACAACATATAATATGGCAATCAATTCTTTCTCATTTGTTGAGAGGCCTTGATGCTTTAGGCTTAGTGCCTGACTATGAAAAGCAATGGGCCTCCTATCTTTCATAAGAACAGCTCCCACACCTGTTCCACAAGCATCCACTTCCAGCACAAATGGTTTACTATTATGAGGTAGGGCCAAAACTGGACATTAGTCATTGCCTTCTTAGGTGCCTCAAAAAATTCAGTAGATTCATTGTTCTAGTGGAAACCCCTTTTCTTCAACAATGTTGTCAAAGGTTTAGTAAGAGTAGAATAACCCTTAATAAACCTTCTATAAAAACTAGTGAGGCCAAGGAATCCTCTTAACTCTTTGATATTTGTAGGTATGGGACAAGTAACCACTGCTTAAATTTTTCTTGGAAATGTAATGACCTTCACCATTGATAATGTGACTAAGGTACTCTACTTGTGGCTGAGCAAAGTCACATTTAGATCTCTTGGAAAACAGTTAATGTTGCCTCAATAAGTCTAAGACAATCCGCAAGTGCTTCAAGTGCTCATCCAATGATAAGTTATAGACCAGTATATCATCAAAAAAAGACTAAGATAAATATCCTTAGATAGGCCCTAAAAACATGACGCATTAAGGATTGAAAGGTAGCTAGTGCATTTGTTAGGCCAAATGGCATAACCCTGAATTACCACGGTCCATGATGTTGATACATTGCTCATCTTCAAACTTACATTCTCACTTGGTGATATCAAAACCTAAGGTCTATCTTAGAGAATACTTTGGCTCCCTCCAACTCATCGAGAAAATCCTCTACCATAGGAATAGGGTACATTTTCTTGATTGTTAAAGAGTTCAGCCTTGTGTAATCCACACATAGTCTCCAAGAGGAATCCTTCTTCTTTACTAGCAATGTAGGTGATGCAAATGTAGAATGACTAGGTACCATTGTCTGAGCTTGTTTCATATTTCCAACCATTTGTTCAATATCATTCTTCTAATTATAGGAATATCCATAGGGCCTCAAGCTGAAGGGTTGTGCTTCTGGAATTAAAGAGATGGCATGATCACAATTCCTAGGTGGTGGCAGTCCTTTAGGTTCCTCAAAAATATCAACATATTTGTCTAACAATGTTGAAACTGTTGGCGGTAAGTCCACTTTTTCCTGAGTAAAGATAGGGGTTAGAACATACACCTCAGTTATGAAATGGCAAGCCTTCTTAATCAACATTTTGATTATCTCTTCATTCTCGATGGTATCAACTCCTTGCCTTCTTGCTTCCCTTTTAGAGTAATGAACATGCCTTCTCTTAAAAATGACAAACTTAGTGATTTGGTGTTAAGGACAACTAGAGCTAAATGATAAATCCAGTACATACCTAGCACAAAATCACACCTACCAAGTTGCAAAATTCTCATATCAAAATAGAACAACTCTTCTTGCATCTTCCACAGACATGCAGGGCAATAACTATTAGAAAACAAGATATCGCCATTTGCCACAGCTACTTTCATGGACCTACCATAGGGATTCTTATGTAACTTCATTATCCTCACAACTTGAGGGTTCAAGAAACTACGCATAGAGCCATTATCCACTAATATAGGAATAGGTGTTTTCCTCACATAGCTAGTAATTTTCAAAGTTGAAGGTGAACTTTTTAACCCTCAACAACACATAGAGAAAGTGTTGCTTGTTTGTCACGACCCGAAATCCCACCTTTCAGACCGTGACTGCGTCTAACGTTGAACCCGCTAGACAAGCCAACGTTCACAACACTTGACATCTATAAAACAACCTGACAGTAGTAAACGCCATTAACCTTCAAACATGTACGGAATTATTCTGAATCATTAACTTTCAACCTTTACCGAAATATCCCAAATCACTTCAAAGTTTTACAGCATAAATGTAATAATACTTCGAAAACACATAATGAAATGATAAAGACAACAACATCGCAAAATCCCAAAACCAGGGTGTCACAACCTCACGAACTATCTAAACTAAGTACTAAATACAAAGTCTGAAATGATATAGATAATTGTCTTGAAACTAGGAGAAAAAGTAAGACAATGAGGAATCCAAATGCAGGAGAGACACTAAGGCCCACAAACGCCAGCGGGTATACCTTGAAGCTCTGGGTGGACTGAAGGTGACTCCCTCAATGCGGTCCACTGGGTCCGGATGCGTGATCTACACAACATTAAGAAGTGCAGTGTAGCATCAGTACAACCGACCCCATATACTAAGTAAGTGCCGAGCCTAACCTCGGTCGAAGTAGTGACGAGGCTAGACTTGACAATAGCGATAACTTGTCCTATTCTACAGCAAGTACAGGAATAACACGAGGCAAGAGATAAGCAAACAGGTAAGGAATGCGGGGGCAGTAAAGGGGAACAAGTGAAATAAAGCAGTCAAATTGACAGATAGAAGTAAACAAGGGAGGCAATCTAACACAATAGCCAACGAAGCAAGTATAAATATCACAAAAGTAAACAATGGCACGACATCACCCTTTGTGCTTTTACTCTCTTCCTCACAATGCAATGTAATCAAATATCATGGCATAACATCACCCTTACTGCTTTTACTCTCTTCCTCACAATGCAATGTAATCAAATATCATGGCACGGCATCACCCTTCGTGCTTTTACTCTCTTCCTCATAATGAAATGTACGATGTATGATGGCACGACATTAACCTTTGTGCTTATAATCAATAAATGTCATGGCACGGCATTAACCTTCGTGCCTATAATAAATATGAATCGTTGCACGGCATCACCCTTCGTGCTTTACACTCTTCCTCACTATGCAATGTAATCAAGTATCATGGCACGACATCCCCCTTCGTGCTTTACACTCTTCCTCACCAAACAATAACAGATAAATGGCAAGGAGTACAACATAGTGGAAATAAGCAGTTCAAAACACCCGGCAAGGGGGAAAACATCAATTTAATAGCTCAATAAATGCCTAGCAAGGGTCTCAACTATAACCAATCACCTCACTCGCATACTCTACACTTATATTATTATTCGTATCAATACTTCTCAAACTCAACAGCCAATACTTTCAATCAAGAATAAATTACCAAGTTAAGACAATCTCATAATATGCTAAACATGGAAAAAATACTGCAATTTCTATCAAAATAGACTCACGGGCATGCTTGACACACATTGCATAGGTACTCGTCACCTCACCTATGCAATGAACATGATAATCAATTAGCACATAGCAAATAATACATATTCCCTCACCGAAATTAGGCAAGACACATACCTTGGTCCAAAGTATGGCAATGAACCCTCTAAGACCGCCTTTCCTTTATAATCCGACTCCGAAACAACGTTATCTATGCATAATTAATTCAATAATATCAATAAAGACTCAATAATATAATCCCATAGCCTAGGTGTTCATTTTTTATCATTCTTCCAAAAATAACAAAATTCGACCCCGGGCCCACGTGGTCTAAACTCGAGGTTCGGACCAAAACCCGATCACCCATAACCCCACGAGTTCAATTATGTAATTAGTTTTAGGATCCGACCCCAAATTGAGGTTGAATCATCCAATTTTCCCAAAAACCTAACACTACCCAAAAACCCAATTTCTACCTTAATTTTATGATTTTTAGACCTAGTCTTCTAGTGATTAATGAAGGAAAATGGAAGAAAATGGAGTTAAATATACATACCTATGGAGCAATGGAGGAAGGGAAGCTTTCATTTCGCCTATGGGGTTTGGGGAAGAAGGAAGGAGTGAAGGATGGGAGAAATCTTGAAATGGTTCTGTTTTTGGTTTATTAAAAATCACTGAAGGTATTTACCCTACGCGTTCACGAGCCACTGGCGGTGTTCGCGAAGGGTTGACAGCTGGACCCTATGCGTTCACGGAGCCAGGGCCACGTTTGCGAAGGGTTGACTTCTTAACCTTCCGCGTTCGCGAGCCACTGCCCGCGTTCGCGAAGAGCAACCTAACCGACCCCAGACCCCACCCTTTTAACTCTACGTGTTCGCGAGAGGGGCGTCGCGTTCGCGTAGAGCAGTACCCCCATAGCTCCGCGTTCGCGATGGTACCCCTACGTTCGCGTAGAACAAAAGTTTAAGCCACCCTATTTACCCTTCACGTTCGCGAACCCTTGGCCGCGTTCGCGAAGGGTATTACACCAGACGTCATAAATAGGCCAAAACATCAAATTTTTCATGCATTTCATACCCCGTTAGCTATCCGAAACTCACCCGAGCACTCGGGTCTCAAAACCAGAAACACACACGACTCCCAAGACATCCCATGGACTTATTCAAACTTTTAAATCACAAAAATATCATCAAAAACAAGGAATCAAACCTTAAAACTCATAGAATTTCCTCAAAACTTCATAAAGCTTAACTTTTTCCAATTTTGATCCGAATCACGTCATTTCAAGTCTGTTTTACACCAAATTTCACAGGTAAGTCACATAACATATAATAAACCTGTCCCGGGCTCTGGAACCATAATACGGGCCCGGTAACACGGTTTCCACATCAAAGTTCATTTTCAAAAACCTTTATTATTTTCAGAAAACAATTTTCTTTAAAAATTCATTTCTCGGGATTGAGACCTCAGAATTCGATTCCAGGCATACGCCCAAGTCCCATGTTTTCCTACGGACCCTCTGGGACCGTCACATCACGGGTCCGGGTCCGTTTACCAAAAATGTTGACCAAAGTCAACTTTATTCAATTATTCAATTCAAAATTCATTTTTTATCAAATTTTCACATAAAAACTTCCCGGCTACATGCCCGGGCTACGCATGCATATCGAGGTGAGATTAACGGAGGCTTTCGGGGCCTCGAAACACAGATTTAGCTAGAATTACTTTGGATGACTTTTTGGGTCATCACAAATCTCCACCTCTAAAACAAACGTTCGTCCTCGAACGGACATAGAAAAGTACTTGAGTCTGAGAAAAGCTTGGGATATCGACTCCTCATGTCAGACTCGGACTCCCAGGTAGCTCCCTCGGCAGGTTGACCTCTCCACTGAACACGGACTGAAGGATAACTCTTCGAACTCAACTGGCGAACCTGCCTATCTAATATAGCTACTGGCTCCTCCTCACACGTCAGATCCTTGTCCAAATGGACATCGCTAAAGTCAAGAACGTGAGATGGATCTGCAATATACCTCCGGAGCATGGATACGTGAAACACTGGATGAACGACTGATAAATGCGGTGGCAAGGCAAGTCTGTAGGCCACCTCTCCTACCTTGTCTATAATCTCAAATGGGCCAATATACCTAGGGCTCAACTTGCCCTTCTTTTCGAATCTCATCACACCCTTCATAGGCGACACTCGAAGGAACACCTGGTCTCCTACCATAAAAGCCAAATCTCGAACTCTACGATCTGCATAGCTCTTTTGCCTGGACTGAGCTGTACGAAGCCTATCCTGAATGATCTTTACCTTATCCAAGGCATCCTGTACTAACTCAGAACCCAATAATCTAGCCTCTCCGGGCTCAAACCATCCGACTGGAGACCGACATCGCCTACCATACAACGCCTCATACGGAGCCATCTGAATGCTCGATTGGTAATTGTTGTTGTAGGCGAACTCTGCTAAAGGCAAGAACTGATCCCATGACCCACCAAAATCAATAACACATGCCCGCAATATATCCTCCAAAATCTGGATAGTGCGCTCGGACTGTCCGTCCGTCTGAGGATGAAATGTTGTGCTCAACTCAATCTGTGTGCCCAACTCTCACTGAAATACTCTCCAGAAATGGGAGGTAATCTGGGTACCTCGGTCTGATATGATAGATAACGGCACACCGTGCAATCTGACAATCTCTCTCATATAGATCTGAGCTAACTTCTCCGCTGAAGATGAAACCGCCACCGGAATGAAATGTGCTGACTTGGTAAGCCTTTCAACCACAACCCATACCGCATCAACCATCCTCTAAGTCCGTGGAAGCCCAACTACAAAATAAATCGTGATACGCTCCCACTTCCACTCGGGAAGCTGAATCTGCTGCATCAAACCACCGCGTCTCTGATGCTCATATTTAACCTGCTAACAATTCAAGCACCGAGCTACATAAGCCACAATATCCTTCTTCATTCTACGCCACCAATAATGCTGCCGCAAGTCTTGGTACATTTTCGCGGAGCCCGGATGAATGGAATACCGGGAACTATGGGCCTCCTGGAATATCAACTCCCGAATGCCATCAACATCGGGTACACAAATACGACCCTACAATCTCAAAACTCCCTCAGCATCAACTGTGACGTGTTTGGCACATCCGTGCCGAACCGCATCTCTAAGAGCACACAAATGCCAATCATCATACTGCCTGGCGCGAATACGATTGTACCATGAAGAACGAGCGACGGTATGGGCCAAAACACTGCCACCCTCAGAAACCTCCAATCTGACAAATCGATTGGCTAACGCCTGAACATCAAAGCCAAAGGTCTCTTACCAACTGATAAATAAGCCAAACTACCCATGCTGACTGACTTCCGGCTCAAGGCATCGGCCACCACATTGGCCTTTCCCGGATGATAGAGAATAGTAATATCATAATCCTTCAGCAATTCCAACCACCTCCTCTGCCTCATATTCAACTCCTTTTGCTTAAACAAGTATTGCAAACTCTTATGATCAGTGAATACCTCACACGGTACCCCATACAAATAGTGCCTCCAAATTTTCAAGGCATGAACAATAGCTGCAAGTTCCAAATCATGGACTAGATAGTTTTTCTCATGAATCTTCAACTGACATGAAGCATAGGCTATAACCTTCCCATCCTGCATCAACATTGCACCAAGCCCAACTCACGAAGCATCACAATACACGGTATAAGAACCTGAACCTGTGGGCAGTACCAACACTAGTGCTGTGGTCAATGCTGTTTTGAGCTTCTGAAAGCTCGCCTCACACTCCTCCGACCATCTGAACTGAGCACTCTTTTGCGTCAACTTGGTCATAGGGGCTGCTATGGATGAAAACCCTCCACAAATCAGCAATAATAGCCTGGTAGGCCCAAGAAACTCCAGATCTCTATGGCTGAAGTGGGCCTAGGCCCATCACTAACTACTGAAATCTTCTTCGGATCCACCTGGATGCCCTCTACCGATACAACGTGGCCCAAGAATGCCACAGAACTCAACCAGAACTCACACTTAGAAAACTTGGCATACAACTGCCTATCCCTCAGAGTCTGGAGAACGACTCTAAGGTGCTGCTCATGCTCCTCTCGGCTGCGAGAGTATATCAAAACATCATCAATGAAAACAATAACGAACGAGTCCAAATAAGGCCTGAATACCTGATTCATCAATTCCATAAACGCAGCGGGGGCATTAGTCAACCCAAACGACACGACCAAAAACACATAATGCCCATAACGAGTGCGGAAAGCCGTCTTAGGCACATCAGATGCCCTGATCCTCAACTGGTGATAACCCGATCTCAAGTCCATTTTAGAGAATGTCGTAGCACCCTGAAGCTGATCAAATAAGTCATTGATCCTCGGCAAAGGATACTTGTTCTTGATAGTAACCTTATTCAACTGCCGATAGTCAATACACATCCTCATTAAGCCGTCTTTCTTCTTCACGAACAACACGGGAGCACCCCAAGGAGAAACACTAGGCCTAACGAAGCTCTTGACCAATAAATCCTATAATTGTTCCTTTAATTCCTTCAACTCTGGCAGAGCCATACGATACGGGGGATAGAAATGGGCTGAGTGCCCTCAGCTAGCTCAATACAAAAGTCAATATCCCTGTTGATACGCTCAATTTACACCTTAAAAGAATGTAAGTGATCGTTGTCAAATATAGTAACCCAACAAGGTTGGGGTCGAATCCCACAGAGAACAATATGAGGGCGTTAGGAATGCTAGAGAATTATCACTTATCGTGCACTGCCAAACAAATATGATTTTGGGTTTTTGATAGTTTTTTATAACTAAATGCGAAAATATAAACTAACCTAGAAAGAAATTAAAATGATAGATGGCA
>MDKH01192405.1:0-42491 GCA_005239495.1 Nicotiana undulata | reverse complement strand
TTTGACATTTTCCGTGTTTGTTAGTTGTAAGCAATTTACTAGAGGATTTGATGAAGTTAGTAACTTTTTGGCTAGATACTAGGACATATGATATTAATTGAACCCCAACTAGGAAGTTAAGAAAAAGTTGGAAATAGGGAGAAATACTTGCCGAGGTAAGGGTATTACGGTATCTAGAAATAAGGCGGATTGTATGTAATGCAAGTTGAGTTTGCACAGATGTCTAGCTTGCCATAGGAAGAATGAAAGGAGAAGTGAGAGTGAAGGGGAGTGTAGTGCTAAATGCAGACAATTGATATATCTTTTATCTTTCAGGAGAATTGTATAATTGATTGGAAGTAGCTCCTAAGATTGAAATAAGATGGGTTAGAGTTGGGAGTCATACCGGCATGATCTACAATACAATGAAGCCATCCGCAAGATGAATTTTATTGGGACAATATGTTAAGACGAATGCACAGTCATATATTATCGGACAAGTGGAGATCACATCATAAAGAGGATGCAGTTAGCACACATAAAGATAAAACGAGAGAGACTCATGTGTAATTAAATGGGAACGATGGCACTAAGAGGACAAGGAGTCAATACAGTTTAGCAAACATAGAACACGATGGAAGCAAAGGGTTCATAATAAACAATATCAACTAGCCGAATATGGGGTTTAGTTGTTGTTGTTGCACTTATTTTAGGTCCGAAAAGGAATAACCATGAAATTTAGCGAACCTTTGGTTCTATAGAACCTTGAATGTGCTTAACAAGAAACTACTTAGCAATCTTGGTATTAAATAAGCTTGAATGGAGAAAGATTATATAGACGATTGTATTGTTGGCCACAATTGAGATTGAGGTGCCGTTGGTTTATTGATTGACTAATTGGGGAAGGTGTCCTTCGTGCTAGCTTGTGTTGTATTACCTATACTGCTAAGAGAGGATCAACACCTTATAATGGTATCTTCATACCCTGCACTCGTCTCCTAGCATTTCTGGACTCGTCTTCGGGATAGTAGCATTGAGCCAGATGCCCCACCTTCTGCGCACACTTCAGATTTATCGGAGGATGATGATTCAGATGATGTGCGTTATGATCATTATCATAGGATCATCATCAGGCCTGAGGGCAATGGGTAAGATTATTTATTACTTCTTTATTTTGCTGAATTATAATAGCCACTCTTGTTTATTTAATGTAATTGCTATGTTGCAGGTTCATTCCTAATAATCGGGTTACAAAGATAATCAGAGATATTTTTGGTGGGTTGTATTTGGAACCGTATGGGTCGAGGACCGGGCAGAGACTACACATGTAAGTTTCATAACTACTATAAATGTTTATAGTATTATATAGTTAGTCATTTTCTATCTTCTAAATAAAGGGTCGCTACAAGATCAATTTGGAGGAGTACACTCAGAGCTTGCCACCAAATGATCAAGGCGAGCGACCGCCCATTCCATACGAAGAAGCGGAGAGGATATGGTTGGATGTTGTCGGTGGTCCTAAAAAGGAGATAGCATACGGCCTTGCAGATAAATCGTTTCGACGCTACAGGGCTGTATTACAAGGTATAGGTACTTCCGCCCAAGGCGAAGCAATTGATAGGTCGACTATATTGTCTATGGAACAGAAGATTGCAAAGCTGACAGCAGAGCTTGAAGAGTCAAAAGCTAGAGAAAGAAAACAACTAGAAAGGAGTGACGAAAGATTTAATCTCCTTCAAAGTCAGCTGGCCAATCTTCTTGCTAGTGGTGGTTTCCCCATTACCCGGTCTCCTCCTCCTTCCCCATGTGCCGGCGATGAAAATTATAGGAGTGAAGATGAATATGAAGATGAAGATGAAGATGATGCTACAAAAAGAACTCATTGAATGTTGTATTTTGTTAAACAAAGTTTTGAACTTGTCAATATTTTGTTGTTGTTGTTGGTTATTTGAATGATGATTATATTATTTTGTTATCGAATATTTTAGTAGTTTTTGTTGTGGTTATTAGTTGTCGTTAAGGTCTTGTTGTTGTTATTTATATAATGTTGGTTATGAGTTGTTGTTGAAGCCTTGTTGGGTTTCATTATGGTTCAATGGCAGCAATGTCAGCTGCCATTATAGGATTGGTATAAATTGGCAGGTGGTGTGGCTTAAAACAGCCAATTTATTGCCCAGATTTCCGACCGAATTCGGTCGGAAACTAATAAATTCGGTCGGAAATTTCAAATAAAATATCTAGGTAATTCAAGTTTCTGACCGAATTTCGGTCGGAAATGGTGAATTTATATATATTTTTAAAAACAAATTAAGAATTTATATATATTTCTAAAAACAAATTAAGAATTTACAAATAATTATTTAATTAAATAAAATTATATTTTTTTAAATTTCCGACCGATTTCGGTCGGAAACTAAAGTTTGACAACCAGTCAACGCGTTGAAGTTTGCGACCGATTTCGGTCGGAAATTTCCGACCACTGGCGGTCGGCGCTCGTTTGCGACCAGCGGTTCCCCGTCCAATTAAAATCGGTCGCAATTTGGTCGGAAATTGCTAATTTCCGACCGAAATCGGTCGGAAACTTTGGACGGAAATCGCCTTATTCTAGTAATGATTTGACTTAATTAAACTTAGTATACCAAATTACCATTTATATACCATAATTAATTTAAGGGTATAATTAATGGGCAATTTTTTACTCCTTAATTAAAGGTGTGCATATATCCCACGTTTCTCTCTCCCCATAATTCGTAACCAGCGCCGTTTTCCCCTCCCCTTTATTCATCTTCTCCATTCCTTCTTCTTCTCATCGTATCAACGTTGCCTACAATCCAACCTTTAGAATCACCAACTTCATATACAACAGCCGTAAAGAGTTCAACAGAAGCAAGCATAATAAAGCATAGAAGCATTATTCTTCTTTTGGTGAAAGCCATGGCTGAACTTTAAAGAGAGTACTTCAAAATTACTAGGCTTTCTTGCTTCATAATTCTATGAGGTTAGCCTAAATATGTAAAATTTTGTAGGTTGGATTTCAATCGCGTGTTTGAAGTTATTCCCAAGAGAGTGTGGTACAAAATCCTTCCAAGGCGAACAACCCGATCCTATCCGAATAAGAGCTTTAACGGGTCCTTGACCCCCAACTCACGAATAAACGTTTGAGTTATGAATTTTAAGGAAAACCTTTCAGCGCGGGAGAAATTCGTAAGAGGAGCACAATTATTCTGTGGCTAATCATGAAGCTCGTCAAATCTTTACGATAACAAGTTTATCACTCTACGCAAACCTAGTCTCAAGTTGTATTGTAAAATAAAGGAATCTAATAGGTAAGGACAACTCAAGTAGTACAACTAAAACATGGGGTGAACCTAAGTCTACCCAGACATAATCAGGAATTCTAGCATACGCATGGACACTCGTCACCACTTACGTGCGTAGCTCCCACAATATTTAACACATATGAATCTAACACCTATGTGGTAAAGTACCCCCACAGGGTTAGACATAAGACTTACCTCGCTTCGAAACTCCATAATCGGCTCCAACGTCTCTCTAACACCTCGAACTGATGGCCATCATTCCAAAACTAGTCAAACAATGTGCAAACCAATCAAAATATACCCCAATACGTATAATTTAACAATTTAAAAAAATTTCCAACTCCGCTTGAAAAGTCAACCAAAAGTCAACGGTGGGGCCCACATCTCGGAATCCGACAAAATTACATATTTCGAACACCCATTCAATCACGAGTCCAACCATACTAAAATTAGTGAAATCCGATCAAAACTCGACCTTCAAATCCTCAAACTATAGTTTATTAAGTTTCTACAAATTTCCCCAAATTTCCATCTCAAAATACTAATTAAATGATGAAAACAATGATATATTCATGTATATTAACCAAATTCGAGTTAGAATAACTTACCTCAATGAATTTCGTGAAAAACCCATGAAATATCGCCACAAACTGAGCTCCCAATGTCTAAATGTGAGATAATACTCCAACCCTCGTTTATAAATTGTGCGGTCCGCACATTCCAAGTCCCGCGGCCGCAATCCAAATAGATTGCGCGGTTGCACATTCATAGTGACTGCGCTACCAGGTTACAGTAAATTTCCCATACCTTTCCGTACAAATTTCCAAATGATGAATGATTTACCTTTCTGGAAACTAGACCCAAAGGGCTACAACTTTTATTTTGTGGATCATATCCAAATTTTATTTAGATTAAAAGATGTAAGCTTGCAAAATTGAACCATCAAACTGATAAGTAGGGATTTTGACTACTCAATTGCTCTCTTTTACTTCCGTTTTAGCACAAAAATGCTTAAAGATATTCCCGATAACTAATGGAATGTGCTTTCTTGCAGGAGTATTGGGAAATGAGCCAAATAGTTGAAAATCAACTCAAGAAGGAGTAATTTTGGACAAGGACTGAAACATATCATAAAGAGCAAGAGTGCGGACCGCACAATATTGTATGCGGCGACAGACTATGAAGAACCACTGGCAAATTTCCTTTGGTTATTGCAGACCGCACAATTATTGTGCGGCCGCCGAAGATGAGGTTCAAAGAGATGGTTTGTTGGGTCCCTGAAGAAGTGCGTACCTCACTATTATTGTGCGGCTGCAGAGTTCAAAAGTGAGGCCGCACTCAGAAATGTGCGGTCCGCAAAACTAAGGAAAAAAAGGGTACCGCACTGGCGCTGATACTATCGAACTAGGGAAGACAAAGGGAAACACATGACTACCTACTAACCTTCCACCCTAATCTTCCACCCCAATCTTCCCCCTCCACACACTTCTATCTAGGGTCATGTCCTCAGTCAGCTCAAGCTGCGTCATGTCTCGCCTGATCATTTCTCCCCAAGACTTCTTAGGTCTACCTTTACCCATCCTCTCACCTCCCAAGGCCAACCTCTCACATCTCCTGACTGGGGCATTAGTGCTTCTCCTATTAACATGCCCAAACCATCTCAACCTTTTCCCACGCATCTTTTCCTCCATCGAGGCCACTCCTACCTTGTCCCGAATAACTTCATTCCTAATTCTATCCAATATAGTATGTCCACACATCCATCTCAACATCCTCATTTCCGCTACTTTCATATGCTGGACATGTGACTTTTTGACTGGCCAACACTCTACCCCATACAACATAGTCGGTCTGACTACTACCTTGTAAGACATACCCTTAAGTTTCAACGACACATTCTTATCACACAAGACATCGGAAGTGAGCCGCCACTTCATCCATCCTGCTCCGATACAGTGAGTTGATAACTAGGGATTTTACCTTATTTTACACTCTTTCTTGCTTAAGTTTTGGATAAAAGTGTATGCAAAATAGTCCCAAAGGCTTACTTGTTGTACTTGATTGCAGGGTTTAATAAAAAAGGGGACAAATAGTCAAAAACCTGCTCAAAAAGGAGTGAAACCTGCACAAGTACCAAGAACAAGCTCAAGCAAAGTTCAACTGACCAGTGTGGACCGCGATCCACTTTATACGGTCCGCACTGAAGAGATTCAGAAAAGTGATTTTTGAAGGCCAAACCAACTGGACAGCGGTCCATTTTATGTGGTCCGCGGTGAAGAGATTCAGAGAGTGCTTTTGAAGGCCAAATCCAACGCGGACCGCGGTCCATTTTATGTGGTCCGCTCTGAGGAGATTCAGAGAGCTTCCACTTTGAAGGCCAGAAGACCATCGCGGACCGCAGTCCATTTTGCGCGGTCCGTACTAAAGCCACCGCGGCCGCGATGCATTTTATGCGGATCGCGGTGGCCAAGTTCAGAAGCCCAATTTTTCAAGCCAAAAGCCTCACCGCGGCCGCGATCCATTTTATGCGGTCCGTGGTGACCCCGCAGGGGTATTGTTTTCCATAAAATTCGGCCTAGTATAAATAGTTTCTTTTCTCATTTTTAGGGCAGCTTTTTGTACTGTGATATTATCAGGAGCTCGTGAACGGTTTTTCTTCAGCTTTTTGAGTAATTTTAGAATTGTTTCAACATTGAATCTTTCAATTTTAGTTTATAATCCAATTATATGGGTTTTGCTTAATCTATTTCTTTGATTTCTTCAGTTATTATGAGTAGCTAAACCCATTAGCTAGGGTTGTGACTCAACCCTAGTGTGGGTATTTAATGGGTCCTTTAAATTAAGGCTTAGATGTTTATGGGTGATTGGTAATTGGGCTGATTTGTGGTTTTCATGTTAAAATTAGTGGTTGCAAACACTAATTGATGTTTATTTGACTTGGGTTCTTCTTGAGAAAGAGAACTTGAGTTTAGAAAATCAGCCCAACAAGGAATTGGGACGAAATCAAGAGGATTGATAGTCCCAATTAACGGGTTAAACCTCGAGATAGTAAAACCCTACTTGAGCCTATATTGCTTGCATAAATTTGACACCCAATTGACCTCGAGGGAGGCAATTTGGGAAAAGCCACTTAAACTACCGAGAGGTATAGAGTGGGTAACTTTGAGCATTGGCTATATCACACTCTTCTTCATGACATCTTTGCCTTAGATATTGGAATCAGTTAAATATTCACCTAGGTGAAAGTCATAACCCTAGTGCCTTTTATCCATTAAGAAAACAACCAAAAAGACATTAGTTAGTTAATTAGCAAATTACCATTAGTATAAACCGTAGTATAATTGTCAAATCAAAGAGTATGAGAAGTGCAATTAAGAGAACGAAACACTACTAGATTACCTAGAAACTCAACTCCAATATTCATAACTCTCTGTGGAATCGATCCCGCTTTTTCGGGTAAAAGCTGCTCCGACCCTCATCTTGCTACTTTATAGTAGTGTAGGTGAGCGACGATCAAGTAACATCCTCACTATCTCCCCATTCTTCTGAATTATAGATCCCAGATATTTGAAACTCTCTCTCTTCGGAATGACTTGCGTATCGAGTCTCACATCCCCGTCTGCCTCCTAGGCAACACCACTGAACTTGCACTCCAAGTATTCTATCTTAGTCCTGCTCAACTTGAAACTCTTAGACTCTAGAGTATGTCTACATACCTCTAGGCTCTCATTAACGCCACCTCACGCCTTATCAATCATGACTATGTCATCCGAAAATAACAAGCACCAAGGCACCTCCCCTTGAATGTGATACGTTAAAGAATTCATCGCCAGGGAAAACAAAAACGGGCTAAGTGCTGATCCCCGATGCAACCCCATCTCAACCGAAAAGTACTCAGAGTCTCCTCCTGTTGTCCTCACCCGAGTCTTAGCCCCATCTTACATGTCCTGAATCACTCTAATATATGCTACAGGCACACCTCCAGCCTCCAAACATCTCCATAAAACCTCTATCGGTACCTTGTCATAGGCTTTCTCCATGTCAATGAACACCATATGCAAATCCTTCTTCACCGCCCTATACCGCTCTCCAATCTCCTCACAATGTGAATGGCCTCAGTAGTTGATCGTCCCGACATGAAACCAAACTGGTTCTCGAAAATGGACACACCACCTCAATCTCCCTTCAATCACCCTCTTCCACACTTTCATCGAATGGCTTAACAACTTGATACCCCTATAGTTGTTGCAGTTTTGGAAATCCCCCTTGTTCTTGTACAACGGGATCATCGTACTCCGCCTTCACTCTTCGGGCATCTTCTTCATCCTAAAAATTACGTTAAACAACCTAGCCATTCCAAGCCCTCCTTGCCCACACTCTTCCATAATTCCAACGGGATCTCGTCCGGCCCAGACGCTCTACCCTTACTCATCCTGCGCATAGCCTCTACCACCTCCCCCACTCGTATGCGTCTATAATACCCAAAATCTCGCTGCCTCTCCGAGTACTCTAACTTCACCAACGCGATGCCCCTATCTCCTTCCTCGTTCAAGAGTTTATGAAAGTACGCCTGCCGTCTCTGCCTAACCTGTGCCCCCTCTAATAAAACTTTTCCCTCCTCGTCTTTTATGCATCTTACTTGGTCTAGATCCCGGGCCTTCCACTCCCTCACCTTTGCTAGCATGTACAACTTCTTATCCCCGCCTTTAACCCTAATTTCTTCGTATAAACGACTAAACGTCGCGGCCTTAGCTGCAGTAACCACCAACTTCGCCTCTCTCCTTGACTTCTTGTACCCCTCCATGCTGGAACTCTTCTGCCCCTCGTCTATACTCCCTATTAGCTTCAATTATGCCGCTTTCTTTGCTTCCACTTTTCGTTGCACCTCTTAGTTCCACCACCAGTCCCCTTTATGGCCACCAGAAAAACCCTTTGAGACCCCTAACACCTCTCTCGCCGCCTCTCTAATACAATTTCCTTTCATTGACCACATACAGCTCGCGTCCCCGCTACTCCTCCAGGCCCCTTGAGCCAGCAACTTCTCCCCAACCTCCTGGGACTTGCCCTTAGTCAAAGCACCCCACCTGACCCTAGGAATACCAGACATAGCCCTCATCTTCCTCGTACACCTGATCTCAAAGTCCATTATCAAAGGCATATGCTGGGTTGTAAGGTTCTCACACGGAATGACCTTGTAATCCGTGCATAGACCTCTATCACATTTTTGGAGAAGCAGATAGTCAGTCTGGGTCTTGGACACCGTACTCCAAAAAGTAATAAGGTGCTCTGTCATCTTCGGGAAACACGAGTTAGCAATCACCATCTCAAAAGCTTTAGCGTACTCCAGCAGCGAAGTACCTCATCCGTTTCTATCTCCAAACTGAAGCCACCATGCACACCGTCATATCCCACAGGCGACCTCCCTATGTGGCCGTTGAAATCACCCGCTATAATAAGCTTCTCGGTGGATGGTATACCCCACACCAACCCATCCAAATCTTCCCAGAATTGTCTTTTAACCCCCTCGTCCAAACCCACCTGAGGCGCGTATGCACTAACTACGTTCAGAGTATACCTTCACACGACTATCTTAATGGCCATTAACCTGTCATTCACCCTCTTAACCTCAACCATTAGCTCCTTTAGGTCCTTGTCAACTAAAATGCCTACCCCTTTCTTCCCTCTCACCCTCCATGAATACCACAACTTAAACCCATCAGCCTCCCGAGCCGTGTTCCCCACCCATCTAGTCTCCTGGACAGAAGCTATGTTAATCTTCCTCTTATGGAGAATCTTTGCTAACTCTATTGACTTTCCTGTTAGAGTCCCTATGTTCCATAATCCCACTCTCAACCTAGAAGGTGCCTTACCCCCTTGCCACCATTCCCTTCTACCCCTTGCTCCCTTGCTTCCCCCGAGGACATTCCCTCACTCTATCATAGCTCGGCGCGTCCACTAGACCAGCACAAAGCTATAAACAAAATAGACTACAAAGGAATAGGCTAAACAGAAACCTATGGGTACACAAAGTGCTAATAAGGGTTTCGACTAAGCAAAGACAAACTACGTATTAGCTATAACACTAAAGTGATAGACAGAGGCAGATATAAGCCGACAAGACTAACTAAATAAAATTTTAAACAGAATATCGTAGATATCAAAGATATAGGCAAGCAAAAAAAAAGGAAAAAAATTATAACAATAAAAAATACTGATACCGCGAATACCATATACAGAAGGAAAGAACCTGGCGCAAGTTTTCCTGAAGCGTGTTCAATCTGCTCAAGAGCACTGACAAGTCCTGTTGCGTCCTGCCGAAAAGTTGTTCGGAAGTCGCCGGGATTTATGAAACTTGCCGGAAATTTGTACACAACGGAAAATAGTCCGCCCTCGCCGGAAAAATCTGCACCTGTCCAAAGAAAAAGACACACACACACAAAAAAAACAAAATAGGGAGCAAGTGTCGCCGGAAAAGAGAGTAGAAGGTCGCCAGAAAGAGAAAGAGAAAGAGAGAATGGAAGAAGATGAATAAGCAAGTGTTGCCGGAAAAGCACCACCGGAAGGTCGTCGGAAACCAGGGGTTACCTGACTCGTAACAACTCGCCTAGAACACGCCCTACCCGACTCCAGCGGCGAGAACAGAAAAGAGGAGAAAGAAGAGGGAGAGAAAAAGAAGGGAAAGAAGGAGAAGGAGAGAGAACGAGCAAGAGAGGGAGAGAGAGAGGACGGAAAGGGAGAATGGACTTACCTATAGCAGCACCTGCGGCGGCGGCGGTGACAGCAAAGCAGCAGATGCCGGCGTGGGTGCTACTGCGGGGTTAACGTTGCGGGGTGGGGGGTGTTAGGGGCTGAGGGTTGGCAGTAGACGTTAGAGAGAGAACGTTAAAAAACAAAAGCCTTCAAATCAATCAATAAATAAATAAAATGAAAACATGGAGGTAATTGTTCAAATTAGTTAAAATTCTACTAAAAATGTAAGAACGACTTTCATATGAACAACAAACACAAACATATCAATCTTCTTATTGAGATAGGTCAAAACTCAACGTACATTTTAACCCCACAAGAGACAACTGTTGCATGGTTGCAGCTTATTGACAACAATACTTAATGCAACGTACATGCATGCATTCTACTGATCGCATGCTGAAAAAAATTATTCATACATACTAGCTCAAAAGTACGTAACAACAGGAATTAAATCAGTTTCCCTTTACGTGTTTTCAAAGTACAGTGATAGTAGTCTTGAGACCTTTAAGGCAATCAGTGGCGACAGAAGAGATATACTGACGAACACCAGCTTTGTCCAAAGTAATAGTTGTCTTCTCACTAGCATCCCTATACAATATATTTGTTGGAATGCAAGATTTGTAGCCATCAACGTCCACTTGAACCACGTCGTGAAGTTTTGGGATGTAGTTGAAAACTGCACAAACAAGATTCATTACATATTACGTAGCACAAAAAGTTATCATATACTCCTATGAAACAGTAGACTCTTATGAAAAAACTTACCCACAACATCGCTAACGTTTAAGGTTAGGTCCAAATCAAGGCTAGCTTCCAAGCTTCAATCAATGTTTACGATGTCTGTGGCAAAGCTAGGGCCAGCAAGACCCAGAATGAGGAACAAGCACATCAACTTTGTTGCAAAAGTTGCCATTTTCTTTGAGGGATGTTTGTGTGTATGTTTGCCCAAGAAAGAGAATAGTTTTGAAGATTGACAAAGGACCAGGTCCATCATTGGTAGACATAGACACAGGCAGAGTCAAGGCATGTGAGATGCACATGCAGGAGATAAATATATTCTGGCAAAATAGATATATCCTGATCGAAAAGATTGCAAAAACGATAAGGAGAAGAACTCCTTACTCAATAAGAACATTATCTAAGATAAGGAGGGATTTAGGAGTTGAGATTGACTAGAACTCTTCCACCAAGGAAGAGTAGTATTAGGTTTCTAGTTAATTCTTTATCTACTAACCCTATATATTGCAGGATGTTCTTATTGTACAGGTACGCACAAAAGCAGAAGTTAAATGTGAATTGAGAGAAAAATAGCAAGACAATTTTGCAAGCAGTTCGTGTGAGATTTGAGTGTGCAAACCTGAAGCTACTTGAACCAGCTAGAAGAACCAGTTCCAAGTGTCTGTCTTTTAGTCTAGTTCATTTGTAGTTGGAAGTTTGATCTTGTACCTTTCAGCTTTATCTAGAAGCATCTGTAATAGGTACTTTGTGTTTTCAAGTAAGAGTTAACTTAAAGTTGTCGCAAACAGTTAGAGGCTGGTTTGCCACAAGGGATTAGAGGTAGTCCTAGGTTTACAAAAGAGTTTTTGTAAATGCAGTTTTGGCTCACTGATTTAGTAAATTTCTTTGGGAAAATCCTACTGGGAAGTAAGTCATGGTTTTTTCACCTTTTGAGCCAGGTGTTTTTCACGTAAAAAACTTTGTGTTCTTTAATTTATGTACTTATTATTCCGCAACAGTAGTAGTAGGAATACATAGAAGAACCAGGTCTTTCTATAATCTGTGCAAGCGAAAAATTGGACACCACACAAATCACCCCCTCCTCTTGTGTGGCATTGAAGTATAAAACATCAGAGCATGTTATCCTAGAAGAGGCTAACACCTTAGGAGAAGATCAAGATGAGTGCACCACCTGGGAACTGGGAAAGCCAATCAACTGCTAGGCCACCACTCTTCAATGGCCAATACTACCCTTGGTGGAAGAACAGAATGAGAGACCATATTATTGGGGAAGATTATGAGCTATGGGACAAATGCTGAAGGAGTAGATGTGCGAAAAACAAGAGCTGATTGCACTGCCGAGGACTTGAAGAAATGAGAGAAGAATGCCAAGGCCAAGAAGTGGCTTGTGTGTGGACTTCATCCGAACGAGTACATCAGAATTCAAAGATGTACTTCTTCTAAGGAAATTTGGGACACTTTGCAAGTGGATCATGAAGGAACACCTCAAGTGAAGAGGTCCAAAGGAACTATACTGTATTCTCAATATGAGAATTTCACCATGAAGGAAGGAGAAATCATCCAAGATTTGTATACTAGGTTCACTACACTGAAAAATGAACTTAAGTCTCTTGGAAGGATCATTCTTGAAGAAGACAAAGTTGAGAAGATTCTGACGAGGGTTTTGCCAGTCTCTTGGGAAAGCAAAATTACTGCAATTCGGGAATCAAAGAACATTGTCACTCCTAAGTTGGATGAGATAATTGGGAATCTAACTACTTATGAACTTAGAAGGCAAACCATGAAGATGGATGTACCCAAGAAGGAAAGAAGCCTGGCACTCAGAATCACTGAGGGTGTTGATCTAGAGTAAGATGAGATGGATATGATCACGAAGGGCTTTAAGAAATACTTAATGAGAGGAAAGGGTTCCTCAAGGAATGGTAATTACAACAAACCAAGGTTCCTAAAAAACATACCAATGAGGGTTTCAACAAGTGTGGGAAGTCTGATCATCACATCAAGAACTATCCTCAATGGGAAGTAGAATGGAAGAAGGAAAGAGCTGAACGAAGAAACAAGAAGTAAGGAACAAGTTCATCCCAAGAAAAACAAAGGATCAACAATGGTTATGGTTGATCCCTGGGGTGAAAGTTCAAACGAGGACTCAAATGATGAAGATGGAGATGAACAAACACTTATGGAAATTGGAGAATCTGATGAGGAATCCGAGGTAAATATAATTCATCTAAAAGACAAAATTAAATTTCTGTCTAAAGAAAAACTTTCTGAATTACTCTTAGATTTCATTGACGAGTCTGGGGAGATAAATATAGAAAAGGAACAGTTGTCTAAGGATTATGTGATTTTAAAAGCAAAGATTAAGAACCTAGAACTCAGAGTCTGTGAGACTGTAAGTGAGAATACTGCACTGAAAAACCAGGTTCATACATTTGAAGCAAATATCCTTGAGTTAAAATCTTAAAACCTAAAACTGAAATTAGGAACAAGTAAAAAGACAGTTGACTGCACACAACTCACTTTAGAGGAAACCATAGGTAAACTTAAAGATGAGTTGTATAAGAAGGATGAACAGGAAAGAGTCTTGAAAGAGGATCTAGGCAAAGTCAAGCATGAACTAGACAGAACTTGTAAATGGAACAGGTGCTCCGATGCTTTGTCATGGCTACAGGAACATCATAGTATCAATAAGAGAGGACTTGGCTTTGGGAATCAACAACCCAAGTGGGATCCCGAAAGCAAGTACCTCACTCTTCCTGAGAACAAGATTTGTTCTCACTATGGTAAGATTGGTCACTATAAAAGTGAATGCAATGCAAAATAAAAGGCCAGTCAAAAGAACAAAATTTTATTCAAGGGAAGAGTTGGTTACCAAGTTGGGCTAAAAAGAATTTAATTCACCCTTTTGCTTATAGAAAGGGACCCAAAGTAGTTTAGGTTCCTAAGACTAACCCCAGATTTCCTTTTGCAGGTCCAAGTGAAGGGGAGTAGTCAAATTTGGTACATGGATAGTGGCTGCTCAAAGCACATGACAGGAAGCAAGGAACAATTCCTTTCGCTTGAAGACCTCAAAGGGGGAAATATCACCGTTGGAAATGGGAAGAAAGGTGAGATCATTGGGGTTGGTAAGGTAGGTAAGAATGACTCTCATTCAATTGAGAATGTTTATTTGATAGACGGCCTGAAATAGAGCCTAATCAGTGTATCATAGTTGTGTGATAGAGGTAACTTGGTAGCATTCACTTCTACTAAATATTTTGGTGATAAATCTCACCACTAACAAGATTTTTTTGCAGGGAAAAAGAGTGAATAACATATACATTATAGATATGTCCACACTCTCAGGACTAACTTGTTTAAGTGTGATGGACAGTGATCCCCTCCTTTGGCATAAGAGACTTGGACATGCAAGTATGAGCCAACTCAACAAATTAGCCTCTAAGGACTTGGTGATAGGACTGCCTAACATTAAGTTCAAGGAAGACAAAGTTTGTGAGGCTTGTGCAAGAGGGAAGTAGGTAAGATCCTCTTTTAAATTCAAGAAAGTGGTAAGTACCACCAGAACGATGGAACTTGTTCATATGGATCTCTGTGGTCCAATGAGAACATCAAGTAGAGGTGGTAAGAAATATGTGCCGGTGCTTGTTGATGATTACTCTAGGTTTACCTGGGCATTGTTTTTAACTTCTAAAGGTGAAGGATTTGACATTTTCACTTCTTTTGTTAGAAAAACTCAAAAACAATTAGGAAATCAACTTGCATCAATTAAGCCTGATCATGGAACTGAATGTGAAACTGCTAAATTTGCTGAATTTTGTGATGAGCATGGCATATATCATAATTTTTCTGCTCCTAGAACTCCACAACAAAATGGAGTAGTTGAAAGAAAGAATGGGACACTTGAAGATATGGCTAGGACTATGCTTCTTTCTAGTAAATTGCCCCATAGCTTCTGGGAAAAAGCTGTAAATACTGCATGCTATATCATAAGGTGTATGATAAGACCTCTTGTAGAGAAGACTCCCTATGAGTTACTTAAGGGGAGAAAACCAAATATATCTCATCTTAGGGCATTTGGATGCAAGTTCTTTGTGCACAACAATGGTAAGGACTCCCTAGGTAAGTTTGATCCCAGAAGTGACGAGGGAGTATTCTTCACATAGTAAAGCTTATAAAGTTTATAACAAAAGAACTATGTGTGTTTACGGAAGTGTTCATGTGGTTTTTGATGAAACTAACATTCTTTCTGAGAGACAGGAACATGATGTTGAAGCAATTGGGCTGGTTAGAAACTTAAATGAAACCTCAGCCCAGACTGAAGCTACACTGGATGAAAGAACAGGTTCATCCATCGTGGGCAACATGATAGGGGGAATAGATTAAAGAGGAAATAATTCTCAAATTTTAGTGGAACCTGTTCCACATCAACAAAACATTGAAGGAACATCAAGGGGTAATCGGTTGGTTGTGAAACCCTACAGATATCAAAGTTCTCATCCTATTGAGAACATCTTTACTGATCCAACCTATGGAATCAAAAACAGATCTTCTTTAAAGAATCTTTGTGCTTTTGATACTTTCTTATCTCTTATTGAACCTAAAAATATTGCTGAGGCTTTGCAGGATGCAGACTAGGTAAATGCAATGCAAGATGAACTCAACCAATTTGAAAGGAGTCAAGTTTGGCATATGGTACCAAGACCCTTGGATAGATCATAAATTGGCACTAAGTGGGTCTTCAGGAACAAACTTGATGAAGATGGAACAATTACAAGGAACAATGAGGGGTTGATGGTTCAAGGTTATAGTTAGGAGGAAGGCATAGACTATGATGAAACTTTTGCTCCAGTTGCAAGGCTGGAGGCTATAAGACTTCTCATAGCCTTTGCTGCTTACATAGAATTCACTCATCACCAGATGGATGTCAAGAGTGCCTTCCTCAATGGCTACCTAAAGGAAGAAGTGTTTGTCAAGCAACCTCTAGGGTTTGAAAGCGAAAATTCTGACCATGTGTATAAACTTGACAAAGCACTGTATGGACTCAAGCAGGCTCCAAGAGAGTGGTATGAAATGTTATCCAAATTTTTTCTTGAGCATGACTACAAGAGAGGTAAAATTTACAATACTCTATTCTTGAAAGAAAAAGGTAAAGATCTCTTGGTAGTTCAGATATATGTTTATGATATAATCTTTGGAGCAACTACTGATAAGCTACGTAAGGAATTTGCTAAACTGATAGGGAGTGAATTTGAAATGGTCATGATGGGTGAGCTTACTTTCTTTTTAGGCTTACAAATTAAACAAAATTCAAATGGAACTATGATCCATCAGTAGAAGTATGTAAAGGAGTTGTTTAAAAGGTTTAAAATGGAAGATTCCAAAGAAATCGACACTCCTATTGCAACAACCACAAAGTTGGATATAGATGAACCTGGTTCATCTGTTGATCAGAAGTTATATAGGGGAATGATTGGTTCATTATTGTATCTCACTGCTAGTAGACCTGATATTGTTTTCAGTGTAGACCTTTGTGCAATATTTCAGGCAAATCCAAAGGAATCCCACTTGACTGTTGTCAAAAGAATCTTGAGATACCTAAAAGGCACCACTGATCTTTGTCTTTGGTATCCAAAAGATAGTAATTTTAATCTTGTGGGATATGTTGATGCTGACTATGCAGGTTTCCTTGTGAATAGAAAGAGCACCTCAGGTATGGCACACTTTATTGGCTCATGTCTTGTGTCTTTGGCCACCAAAATGCAAAATTTTGTGGCCTTATCTACTGCTGAAGCTGAGTATGTTGTTGCTGCCTCATGTTGTTCTCAATTATTGTGGATTAAACAATAATTGATGGACTTTGGAATTGATGTTGGATGTATCCCTATCTTTTGTGATAACACTAGTGCAATTAGTATGACTAATAACCCCGTTCATCACAAGAAAACTAAGCACATAGATGTTAGACATCACTTTTAAGGGATAATTATGAAAAGGGATTGATCACTGTAGAATTTTGTGCTACTGATAAGCAAATAGCTGACATTTTTACAAAAGAACTTAGTAGAGAGCACTTTGAAAGGAACATGTTAGAATTAGGGATGATTAAGATCACCTAATGGAGCCAGTTCAGAATGTACATAACTAGATTAATCTTTGCTCAGTCTCATACTGTAAATAGTATACGCTTGTGTCATGTGTTAATATGACTCACTGGTCTCGAATGAAAGTTTCTCTATTTTGGCAAATTGAGACATGATCAAGAGGATTCTTAGTGAAGAACATGATTCATCAGTGTTGGTTCATCTGAATAGCGAGGTATGTTTTCTACACTCTGAACAATTTGAAATACTAATATTTAAATCATGAGCAAAGTCCTACCCAAGTCCAAAATCTTCAAAAGCCTGTCCAATTGAGTTTGAGCCAGTTCCGTTTCAACAAGAATCTTCACCAAATTAAAATACCTAGATTCTAGGAAAGCCTTAACCGTCTATTCAAACTGAAACTTCAGGATGATTAGACTTCTATTTGACTACAAAAAGCTGTCATTATGTATTAATTACCCTCATCCTTTAAATCCCTCATCATCATACCTGTTACTCCCTCATAATTTCTAATAATCGTTGAATATTTCTCTCTTCTCTTTGCCTTCAAAATTCAATCAAGCCCTTCCAGAACTACCTCTCCCTTACAGAACCGTGCTAAAAGTGACGAACCCCAGTGATAATCCTGGAACACCCCCTCCACCTACCCCTTCCTCTTCTTCCACTACCCTCAACCTAGCTCTACCCCTCAACCTAGGAGAAGGCGAGTGAAAAAAAAAACTGTAGTTGGAGGTGCACTTTCACGAATATTAAATGCCCAACTTCAAGCAAGCCAAGCCCAAGGATCCCAAAATTCTGATGACTCTTTCAAATCCGCGACTGAGGGGGAAGAAACCGGTTCTTCCGATTCTAAGCAGGTAACATCTGTGCCAAACCCTTCTTCTGGGGTCATATCTGATGTTGTTGAAAATCTAGAAAATAAGTTCATACTAGTTGGGTCTGTGGTGGATGTGGAAATGCCTGGGATAAGAAGGAGAGGAGGTAAAAATAAAATAGAAAAAGAAAATCATAGTGATGGAGTATGAAGTGATAAAGGGGAAAAGGGAAAGGAGTGGTTGATTCTTCACCCACCGCTGAAACAGTTAGAATGTCTATATGTGGAACTGATCCAGAAAAGGTGGAAGAAAGTAGCAAGAACGCAGGGGGGAAGTGGATATGTAGAAGCCGCTGAAGGGCTAGTGAATCTTGGAAAGCAAGTAGATGAACCTGGTTGATCTGTTGAGGAAACAATGGCCGATCTCTTGACAATATAGGTGACAGATACAAACCCAAGAAGAAAAGAACTCCTAAAACAACAAAACCTGGCACAACAAGATCAAACAAGAAAATGAAGGCTTCTCCTTCTGAGACTTCTGAAATTCCTCTCCCAAGAGGAAAAACTACAAGGAGCAAGTTAAAGCAACGTGAGGAGGAATTGCAGAGAGCTTTAGAGGAGAGTAAGAAGAAAAGAGTGGAAAAGGGAAAAGAAAAAGTGGTTGATCCTGTTGAGGTTGTTGAAGTGGATGAGATGGACATGGTCCATCAAGGTGAAAAAGTGACTGTTGAGGTAGAGGTTCATACCCCTAAGCCCAAGAAAGCCAAGACTTCCTCAAAGAAGTCCACATCTGTTTCTAAGTCTGCTGAACCCTCTACCTTGGCTAAACGAACCAAGTCTGCAGTGAAAGCCAAGCAAGTGAAAATTACTGAAGAAGAAGAATGGAGTGGTGAAAAGGAGGAAGAGTCTGATGGTGAAAAAGACAAGCTGGCCAAGTTTGACAAACGAACTATCTTGAAGGGGAGACTTTTGAAGGACTTGGAGGAAGAAAGGATGGTCCTGCTGCTTGAGAAGCTTGAGGTGCAGGGGTGGAAGGACATGGTCCTTCAGTTAGATGGAAGACTGGCAAGAAATGATATTGTTGAATTCATGGCCAATGCTGAGGTAAAGGATGGAAGAGTCACCAGCCTGGTGAAAGGGGTTCAACTTTCCTTTGATGCAAAAGAGCTGGGTGAAATCCTCGGTATACCCTCTGAAGGTTATGATGACTACACGAGGCAGAAATGGCCAAGTATGGACTCTCTTCTTACTTCCCTAGTCATCACTAGGAAATTCTGTGATAATGAAAAAGAAAATGAGCCCAAGGCCGTTTATAAGAGTGAAATGAAGTCACCCAACAAGGTGTTATTTGAATCCATCAACAAGTGCGTGCTGCCTAGGCAGGAAAGGAGGCATATTGCCAACTACATAGACTTGGTCTTGATGGAATGTCTAGATAGTGGGAGGCAGATCAACTAGCCTGGGTTTGTCATTCATCTTTTAAACAAGGTTATCAACGTCAATAAGGCCCATGTCATTCCTTATGGTTTCATTCTCACTAATGTTCTTGCTCATTGTAAGGTGCCACTGCAGAAGTGGGAGATGGCCACAAGAAAAGACCATTTTTGATGGGTTAGTATTATGTTTTGATGATCTAACAAACTTTCATGTAAATAACCAGATAAAGGACCTGATGCGTAACCAGCACAACCAGTCAACATAAACTCAAGATATTTGGGCAGTGTACTATTGAATTCACAGGAAACAACTGAGGGACCTGATTCCATGACAGTCTCACTGACGGAAGTACAAGTCAGCTCTATAGCTGGAAAGCTGTGACAGAAAAGTGACTGCCTACAACTGTACATGCTACACTGCAGTAACAGTGCAACAGTCACTTCCCATTGGTTGAAAATTGTACTAACAAGGCATGTGCATCCTTCTTGGGATGTCCTAGAGATATAATATCTTGTTTGGAGAAAAACCAGATATTCACTTGAGCATTTACTAAAAACATTCTCTCAAGCATTGAAGTGTGCTCTAGCATTGAAGACTCAAATGTGTCAAGAACAAGAAGACAACTCCACTAAGACGGACTAGTTTCACTACGTGTTGTTAGGTGTCCTTAGTTGAGTTGTAATCTTGTATATTGATTTTCATTGTATCCTACTTGCTTTCTTAGAAGCACGGCTTTAGAAATCTCAAAACCATAAACCTCTTGTGTTTGTGTTGTGACTAGTGTAGTCATAAGTCTAAAGTCTTTGTAACTAGTGAGTGACAAAGTGGCTTGTAATAGGTATTGCAAGTTAGTGTATTAAAGTCTTTGTAAGAGAGTCATTACAAAGTGGCTTGTAATAGTTAAGATTACAAGTTAGTGAAATTGAAATCCTACAAGTGTAGGTCGTGGTTTTTGTCCCCTTGAGTTGGGATTTTTTCCACGTAAAATCCTGTGTCTCTCTTACTTGCTGTCTCCATATATCTCTCTAAGGGAACTGGTAAAGGACCAGGTCTCTCTACAGTTTGGTGAATTCATAAGAAACTATCAATTGGTATCAGAGCAGGTTCTTTATAAAAGGTTAACACCTAGAAATGATCTCTAATGGCTGCTCCACCAAATTTTGAAGAACGACAATCAACATATCGACCTCCTAGATTCAATGGTCAATCCTACGGGTGGTGGAAGACTCGCATGCATGACTTCATAATGGCTGAATATTCAGAACTGTGGGACATCATCTGTGATGGTCCACATGTTCCTATGCAGAAGGTTGGAGAAACAGGTATGTTGGTGCCAAAGACTAGGAAGGAGTTCAACGATGTTGACAGGAAGGCAGTGGAAAAGAATTTTCGTGCCAAGAAAATTCTGGTATGCGGTATAGGACCGGATGAGTACAACAGGATCTCATCATGCCAACCAGCTAAAGAAATCTGGTGAGGAACCTGGTTCTCCTCTCTCAAAGACTAACCAGGAATCCATCTTTTATTCTCCTCCTCTAGAGTCTATTCCTCTTTCTTCTAAGCCCACAAATGACGATGATGAGGATGAAATGGTCTTGAGTGCCCGTTTTAAGCTTCGTCAGAAAATGAATGCTCCTGAGTCCTCTGTCAAGCGACCATCTACACGGTTTCAAAAGAAGGAAGCCCTCGACTCTGCTCTTGCAAAGAGCAAGAAAAGTAGTAAGAAGAAGAAGAAGAGGCTGATGAAGGAAGGGAAAGTGGTCGTGGATGAAGCCATTCCGGTGGTTGAGGTAGAAGGAGATACAACAGAGGAACCCAGTTCCTTGGTAGCAAGAAAATATTTGTCAAAGAGGTCTGTCACTTAAACTGTAGTTGAGGGACAAAAGGAACAGCGAGTGTCACCTGTAAAAAGCGGCGGAAAGTCTAAGAGAGGTGAGGTTGGTGAAGCCAGTGCTAAGAAGTTTGCGGCTGCAGAAAGTGCAAAGAAAAAGTCTGTACAAGTGTCTGGAAAAAGGAAACGAGAGTTGGAAACTGTTGGGGGACCTGGTTCTATGAAAATAGTACCAAGTGACAGTGGGAAGTGGCAGGAGAATGTACGAAGTCAGAGAGTGTTGTGGGGTAGAATGATTGACCCAGAAATTCATGAGATGGCAGGAATGAGCCAACTTATGGCCATAATTGAATTTCAGAAGTGCGAGCACCTGTTCAATGTGAGTGTGCCCAGGGTGTATGAAGATGCGGTGAAGGAGTTTTATGCAACCTTCTTCATTCCTGCTGAGGGTCATGTTTGTGTTTTGGTGGAGGGTACTGATATTGTCCTTGATGATGCTTCTCTAGGAACAGTTCTAAATGTTCCAGCTAAGGGAATGTCTTCAGTGGATCCTGATACGAATGCTTGTGAGGGGAATTTTAGGAGAGCCATTTTTAAGTTGGGTACAATTCAGCAGGGGGAACGGGTCCATAAGAAAGCCATGCTACCTCTTTACCAGCTTCTTTTTGAACTGGTAAACAAAGTTCTTCTTCCCCGTGCTGAGAGGCGCTCAATTGCTTCAAAGGCTGGTCTGACATTGATGGAGGCCCTTGACTCTTTCAAACCAATCAGCTTGCCTGCTATTATGATTGAACATATACAGAAGGTTGTGAAGGTCAATGATGGCAATCATGGGCTCCCGTATGGTTTCCTACTTACTCGGGTATTTGAGTTTTACAAAGTGCCTATCACGAACCCCCGAGTAGGGACCCGCAAGCAGACCTTTTCGAAGATGACCTTAGAGGAGTGTGAGTGTTTTGAGAAAGCTGGGGGAAGCACTTCGACTATATCCCAATTGATCAATGCACTGAATGCTGCTAATGACGTGATCAAGAGGTTGAAGGCTCAGATTGCTATATTGGAGACTCAGTTAGGTCAAGCTTCTAGGGAACCTGGTACTGCTGTTTCCTCCAATGAAGAAGTTTCCACCTTGGCCAAGGAAAACACTAAGCTCAGGAAGCAAGTTGAGAACCTGCGGGAGAAACTGCTCGAGGAACAAACATCTGCCAATGCTCGCATGGATTTGGTTCTCAAGACCTTTGCTGCCTCCTCCTCCTAGCCTTCCTCTTCTAGTGCCCCCTAGGCTTCCGTCCTACGCAGTCTGTCTGTTTGATGATGTTGTGGTTGCTAGTACTTGTTTTTGTTTTTTTGTGATTGGTAATTGGATCCCACCTGACTGCTCCCGCCTTTGAAAGTCCAAATCAATTCTTTGTTATCCCAAGCAAAGACTTCTCTGTATTTAAATCTTTTGTTATGAATGGAAATCAGCCTCTCTTATGTTCTAATTACTGCCTATCTGCCTTTTTATTTTGTTTTCTATCATGTTGTGTGCACACAAGGGGCATGAGTTACCTTTGTTGGACTTTTTATGCTTTTTAACTGATTGTGCCTTTTTATGATGCCAAAAGGGGGGAGATAAATAATAATAATTGATGATGGTAGGGATTACGGGGGAAGCACACAGACAGGGGGAACAATATGGGGTTTTGGTCTCTTATCTGGTTAAGTTAGCTTATATAACTAATCATCAAATTATAAAAGTTTGTCATCATCAAAAAGGGGGAAATTGATGGGTTAGTATTCTGTTTTGATGATCTAACAAACTTTCATGTAAAGAACCAAATAAAGGACCTGATGCGTAACCAGCACAACCGGCCAACATAAACTCAAGATATTTGGGCAGTGTACTATTGAATTCACAGGAAACAGCTGAGAAACCTGATTCCATGACAGTCTCACTGACGGAAGTACAAGTCAGCTCTACAGCTGGAAAGTTGTGACAAAAAAGTGATTGCCTGCAACTGTACATGCTACAGTGCAGTAACAGTGCATCAATCACTTCCCATTGGTTGAAAAGTGTACTAACAAGGCATGAGCATCCTTCTTGGGATGTCCTAGAGATATAATATCTTGTTTGGAGAAAAACTAGATATTCACTTAGGCATTTACTAAAAACATTCTCTCAAGCATTAAAGTGTGCTCTAACATTGAAGACCCAAGTGTGTCAAGAACAAGAAGACAACTCCACTAAGACGGACCAGTTTCACTACGTGTTGTTAGGTGTCCTTAGTTGAGTTGTAATCTTGTATTTTGATTTTCATTGTTTCCTACTTGCTTTCTTAGAAGCACAACTTTAGGAATCTCAAAACCATAAACCTCTTGTGTTTGTGTTGTGACTAGTGTAGTCATAAGTCTAAAGTCTTTGTAACTAGTGAGTGACAAAGTGGCTTGTAATAGGTATTGCAAGTTAGTGTATTAAATTCTTTATAAGAGAGTCATTACAAAGTGGCTTGTTATAGTTAAGACTACAAGTTAGTGAAGTTGAAATCCTACAAGTGTAGGTCGTGATTTTTGTCCTCTTGAGTTGGGATTATTCCACGTAAAAATCATGTGTCTCTCTTACTTGCTGTCTCCGTATATCTCTCTGAGGGAACTGGTAAAGGACCAGGTCTCTCTACAGTTTGGTGGATTCATAAGAAACTATCAATTTTGGAATCAATACTCTTCTTGCTTGTGATTATAAGATTCATGCCATTCCCAATTAACCCGGTTCATCTAAAAAGACACTTGTCAACAGCAAGGTTAGAGCCCTAGTGTAGGAGAGTGGGGCAAAGGATGCTGAGATAGTAAGGTTGAAGGCTCGTTTAGCTAAGGTAGAATCTGAGAGAGATGCTCTCTGAACTGAGATCACAAAGGAAAGAGAGAATAATGATGGAATTCTTCAAGACATGCTGAACCTTCTCCAAACCAAAACCCAAGCCCCCAGTTCTTCCAAGCCTTAATTTCCTAATCCTGCTTAGAACCTTCAGTGACCCGGATTTGGGATGTTTTCTTTTTTGATGCTCGTGTTTTAACTATTTTTGTTTTTTTTTGGATTGTGGCAGAATCATATTCTCTATCAATGATATTTATTGCTTTTGTTCTTATTCATTGTCTATATTTCTTTGATAGTTTGAATTCTTAGTTGATTATTGATGATTAATCCATGAAAGTATTTGCAGTTGTGGCCATGAGTCATTTTTAAATATCTGGGATTCACACATCTTTTTGCAACTTTTCGATGATAAAATGGGGGGAAATGGTTGTGCTCTGAACAGTGATATTTATAACCTAATATCCCTGGTTCTTCATGATAAGTGCTTAATACTCTAATATGTGTCAATGTTGGATTAAGTTGAAACATGCCTAAGCTTATGGACGCACAAAGTTTGTCATCATCAAAAAGGGGGAATTTGTTGGCCCAAGAAAGAGAATGGTTTTAAAGATTGACAAAGGAACTCATAAATGAACCAGGTCCGTCACTAGTAGACATAGACACAGGCAGAGTCAAGGCACGTGAGATGCACATGCAGGAGATAAACGTATTCTGGCAAAATAGTTATCTCCTGATCGAAAAAATTGCAAAAACGATAAGGAGAAGGACTCCTTACTTAATAAGAACATTATCTAAGATAAAGAGTGATTTAGGAGTTGAGACTGGCTAGAACTCTTCCATCAAGGAAGAGTAGCATTAGGATTCTAGTTAATTCTTTATTTACTAACCCTATATATATTAAAGGATGTTCTAGTTGTACAGGTACGCACAAAAGCAGAAGTTAAACGTAAATTAAGAGCAAAATAGCAAGGCAAATTTGCAAGAAGTTCATGTGAGATTTGAGTGTGCAAACCTGAAGCTACTTGAACCAGCTAGAAGAACCAGTTCCAAGTGTATGTCTTTTAGTCTAGTTCATTTATAGTAAGAGGTTTTATCTTGTACCTTTCAGCTTTATCTAGAAGCATATGTAATATGTACTTTGTGTTTTCAAGTTAGAGTTAACTTGAAGTCGTCTCAAATAGTTAGAGGCTGGGATTAGAGGTAGTCCTAGGTTTACAAAAGAGTTTTTGTAAATGTAGTATTGGCTCACTGATTTAGTAAAGAGTTTTGGGAAAATTCTACTGGGAAGTAGGTCGTATTTTTTTGACCTTTTAAGCCAGGTATTTTTCACGTAAAAATCTTTGTGTTATTTAATTTCTGTACATATTATTCCGCAACAGTAGTAGTAGGAAGACATAGAAGAACCAGGTCCTTCTATAATCTGTGCACGCGAAATATTTGACACCACATAAGTCACCCCTCTTGTGTGGTGTTGAAGTATAAAACATTAGAAAAGAATTAAGCAAAAGTTGAGGAAATGAAGTGAGTGATGATTGTTTCTGAAGGAGCAGAAGGCTTTATATAGATGTGGAATTAGCTTCCTTTCGATTATACAACGTTATTTTATGAACAATTAATCACACTTTATGACTTTAAAAATTCATTCACAGCCGACCCACGTGAACCATTGACCACTATTAATGAACTTAGTTGAAGATAGTATTTAATTAGAACTTTAGAGTATTATTTGATGATAAGTGTAGGCATATAAATTTTATTGGAATTAAAACCATATAATAATTTGGTCTATATTTTAAAATTCAAGATATATTAGTTCAAATAAATTTATTGGGCTAATATAATTTGATTAATTATAAGCCCAATATATATGGATTAAATAAATAAGCCTTAATACATTGGGCTGGTCCATTTAGTTGGGCTACAAATAATGAGCCTGCGTCATTATTCCCAATATGCCATCTTCCTAGAGGCCCAGCTTGGTTCCACGCGTCAAATGACATGGCACGCCAAGTCACACAGAAGAGACAATAGAATCATGCCACGTGTTAAAATGACAAGGCATTCCAAGTCACATTAAAAGGCCATTGAAATCGCGCCATGTGTGGAAGTGATAAGTTCTGGTCAATCAAATGCGGCCATGTCAAACTTGAATTCGATTGGTCGGAAAAAGTTTATTCTTATCATAACTCCTCCCTTCCACAACTATAAATAGGGTTCTTCATAACCCAGAAAAGGGACCATAAGTTAAAACAAGAAGCAAGAAAGAGCTCGTGGATCAAACACTGCAAATTCTTCCACAAGTTTCAAGTTCAAGCTCAAGAACGAAGAATTTCAAGCTCAAGAAATCAAGTTCAAGCTCAAGAACGAAGAACAAGTCAAGATTCAAGGAGTACGAGTTCAAATCAAAGTTCGTGCTAGTTGAATTCAAGATCATCGTTCGTGGAAATAAATATAGATTCAAGAAGAATAAGAGGATTCATAGAGATTGTACACTCAAATATTTGAAATCAAATACTACGATTGTTGCAATATTTTCGGTCTTGATTTTATTTTCTCGGCGCAATTTATTGCCTACAAATTCTGGCACGCCCAGTAGGACAACCTACCTCTCATCTCAACTTTTCAATCACCAAAGTTCAAGAACATTGAAATGACTTCAAAGAAAATCAACTCCAGTTCAACATCCACCAAGGCTGCTAACTCCAGGTTCTATGCTGATGTGGAAAGCATCCTCGATGTTACCTTTGGGAGATTTGGATCGGTTACGAGGAGCAAAGCAAGATCTTTAGGACAACAAGAACTCCAAGTTCCGTCCGCATCAACCTCTAATTTTGGATCTTCTTCCTCCAAAGGAGCAAGATCTTCCACAAACGCACCCGAAGGAGGAAGCGATGTTGCTGAAAAGATCAAGAGAACTCTTGCTCTGCTTGACCTCTCCGGATCCAAGAACTCTGTTGTGAAGGAAGATGATGATGCTTCAAGTATTGGATCCTCCCCACTTACACCGCACAACGTGAGCCATTTGAGAATCAATCTGTGTTACAATCCATTCTACTCCCCGTCATCTACAACAATCATGCAAGCCATGGTGACGAACACTTCATCTATGGAAGAGGAGTTGGCAAACTTGATGGAAGCAATCGCTGGCTTGACCAAGTGCATGCAAAATCAAGATGCTAAAATTCAAAAGCTATCAGACAGAGTGGGAATCTTGATGGAAGAAGAACCCACCCATGCACTTGGCAAGCTCCCAGAAGTTCCAGAGATTGATTCTCTCCCAAGACGAGTAGCATCCACTAAATCTATCCTTGTCTCATCTGAAGGGATGATTCCCATCGATCAACTGAAGGAGTTCATTGAAGGAACTATTAAGAATAAGTATGAAGTTGCTGCCAAGTCCTCCCTTACATCCGCAAAGTCGTACACTGCAAGGATCGATATGTTGAGGATGCCTGCTGGCTATCAACCACCAAAGTTTCAACAGTTTGATGGTAAAGAAAATCCAAAGAAATATGTGGAGCACTTCGTTGAGACATGCAACAACGCTGGGACTTATGAAGATTACCTCGTCAAAAAGTTTGTCCGCTCGCTAATAAGAAATGCTTTTGATTGGTATATAGACCTCGAGGCGGGATCTATTGATAGCCGGGATCAACTAGTGAAAGAGTTCCTCAATCGCTTTTATGGCACGAGGCGCACTGTGGGCATGGTGGAACTCATAAATACTCGTCAACGGAAGGGTGAACCAGTTGGAGGAATGCAAGCCTCAACTGTAAAGACAGGCTTAGTGAAGCTTCTGGTATAGAGATATGCATCCAAGGAATGCATTGGGGATTGCGCTACATCTTGAAAGGTATCAAGCCTAGCACTTTTGAAGAACTTGCAACTCGTGCCTATGACATGGAATTGAGCATGGCCTCCGCTGGAAATGAAAAACTGTTCATCTATGAACCACACAAAGGGAACAACAAGCAAGAAGTCAGAAAATGGAGCAAGTTTGTTCCAAGATATGAAAACAAAGAAGCTATGAATGTCAACACATCACCTGTGAAGTTCACGACGTAGGTGAGCAAGAAGTTGAGTATGAAATCCACTTCGTTTTAAGATAAGCCAAGTGGAAAGTTGACTCTAAAAGAAATGCAAGAGAAAGAGTACCCATTTCTAGATTCTGATATGCCAGCCATTTTCGAAGAACTCCTCGAGTTAAATCTTATTGAGCTTTCGGAGATGAAGCGTCCAAATGAAGCTGGGAAAACTGATGCCCCAAATTACTGCAAATATCATCGACTTGTGAGCCACCCTCTGGAGAAGTGCTTTGTCTTCAAGGACAAAGTTATGGACTTGGCTCGTGAAAAGAAGATCATGCTTGAAGATGAGAAAGCAAGCGCAAACCAAGTCTTTATCATATTTGGCTCATTCCGTCCAGACGAATTATGTAGTTTTAAAGAAAGTAAAGATGAAGAATTACTGGAGAAGATAAAAGTTGAAGACGATCAACCTGAGGATGATGAATTTTTGACATTTTTGACTCGTCGTAGGCGCCACAAAAGGAGCTGACGAAAAGGATCGATGTAACAATCAACAAGGAAAATAATGGTGAAAATACCGAGAATATGGAATCCAGTTAAGCTTTTAAAGAAAGCAAAAGAGGAGGTGCACCACCCTCGAAAGACACGACATCCGATGACCTTGGAGGATTTCTTGCCATGTTGGTTTCGCATGAAGATTTCCCGTGATGGTATTGAGGCCTCTTGTTGCAATGCTGATAAAGGGGAAGAAAAACGTGATGACCTACCATTGGCACCATCTTCATAAAAGCTCATCGAGTCTTCCTCAAGAATTTAACGCATGCGAGGAAAAGGTTACGTTCACAAATGATGATCTTATACTGGGTGACACTCTTCACAATCGCCCATTATATCTGGTTGGCTATATGCCCGATGAAAGAGTAAATCGAATTTCTGTTGATGGAGGATCCTCAGTGAACATCTTGCCAATTCGCACCGTGAAAGAACTTGGTATTCCCATGAATGAACTCTCAGAAAGTCGTGTGATGATCCAAGGATTCAACCAAGTGGGGAAAAGAGCCATAGGCTTGATCAGGCTGGGAATCACCATTGAAGAAATGCAATGGCTGAATGTGATCGATGCAAAGACTTCATACATCGTCTTGCTTGGAAGGCCTTGGATACATGAGAATAAAGTGGTTCTATCTACTTATCATCAATGTTTGAAATACTACGAAGGTGAAGTCGAGAAGAAGATAACTGTTGACGAGCCAATCACCGAGGCTGAGTCACACTTCGCCGATGCAAAGTTCTATTTTAAGAACCGAAGGGTGAAGGAGCTAAAAGCTGAGATAGCAAGGCTGAAGACACGGTTGGCTGAGGTAGAGTCTGAGAGAGATGCTCTCAGAACCGAGCTGGCAAGGGAAAAGAAGAAGAATGGTAGAATTCTTCAAGACATGCTGAAACTTCTCCAAGCCAAAAACCAAGTGCCTAGTTCATTTTGAATAGTTAATTATTATAAGCTATATTATTTTATATGTAATTTTTAAATATGCAAAAAATGTATTTAAAAAATATAAATTTCTATGAATGGTCAAACTTGTTTCGAAATTTGAAAAAGATCTTCTTTCTGGGACGGAGAGAATACTCATTTAAAATTTCAATTATTTCTTTTTCTTTCTCAAATAAAGCAATATATTAATAAAACGAAAACATGGAGGTAATTGTTCAAATTAGTTAAAATTGTACTAAAAATGTGAGAATGACTATCAACTGAAAGACAGATGAACAACAGAAACAAACATATCAATCTTCTCATTGAGATAGGTCAAAAACTCGACGTACATTTTTTCCCCACAAGAGACGAGCCTGCTGCATGGTTGCAGCTTATTGACGACAATACTTAATGCAACGTACATGCATGCTTTCTACTGATCGCATGCTGAAAAACATTATTCATACATACTAGCTCAAAAGTACGTAACAAAAGGAATTAAATCAGTTTCCCTTTACGTGTTTTCAAAGTACAGTGATAGTAATCTTGAGACCTTTAAGGCAGTCAGTGGCGACAGAAGAGATATACTGACGAACACCAGCTTTGTCCAAAGTAATAGTTGTCTTCCCACTGGCATCCCTATACAATATATTTGTTGGAACGCAAGATTTGTAGCCATCAACATCCACTTGAACCACGTCGTGAAGTTTTGGGATGTAGTTGAAAACTGCACAAAACAAGTTTCATTAAATATTACGTAGCACAAAAAGTTTTCATATATATACTCAGTGGCGAAGCCACATGGTCATAAGAGTGGTCAACTGACCACCGTTCGTCGAAAAATTGCACTGTGTACATAGGTAAAATATTACGTTTTAGAAATATAAAATACATACTGAACCCCCTTTATCGGGAAAGTTTTTTATTGCTTTTAAATTTGAACACCCTTGAAAAAATAAGTAATCGAGAAAATAATTTTCCTTCTGATGATGGAAGATTTTTTTTCCTTGAAAAAGATTTTCGACAGCCAAAACCACATATTTTTATATTAAGAAATATATCATTCAATTTCTTTTTTCAGTCTTACCAAACATTAATGATGTATTTCAGTTTATCCCCAAGCCCTTTCTTTCCACTTTTTTTAGAGCCTGCCTCTTTCCTCATTTAAAATACAAAAGAAAAATAAAATATATGAAGAATTTGCAAATTGCACAAGTCAAAACATAAAATGGAATAAATAATGTTTTTGAGAAAAAAACAAATACAGGCTGCGGAACATCGAGGTCCAATATTGTTTTGTTATTAGTCATGTTGCCTGTAGTATCTAAATATTTGTGACTTATCTTTATGTAAAAATTAATAAATACAATTTTACTTAGTTAGATGATCGTTCTTTGTAGAAATTTTAGTATACAAGAGGTCTAAGTGCTTATTTCTGATAATTAAAATACTGCTAATACCTTTAGATGTGTTTATATTATGAGTAAATATAAAGCATAGGCGTCTAGAGTAATTTAATCTATCTCTTATGTGTTTTTAGATTGAAAAGATAATCCATATCATTATTTTTTGTTATTCTTCTCTCTTTGTGTTTTTCCTTGGTGGACTTTTCGTTTAATGAATTCCCTTCTGCAAGAGTTTGAAACATAATTTCGCCCATATGGGTTTCTAAAACTGTTTCACATCCCTTTTACTTCAGTATTGCGCTCGTCTTAAGTACTCCCTTTTACTATCTTTTTAATTTGTTCATGGAAAATATAATAGATACTTCAAGGCTCTATACTCCAAAGAAGAAAGAGTTAAAGAGATAGTAAAAATTAATTTGGTCAATTTTATTGTTAGTTACTGATAAAGACGAATTCCTTAATATGTATGAAAATTACCAAAAATCAATTAAAGTGCATCGGAGAGAGTGCTTATTTTAGAACCCTCTAAAAAAGAAATTTTATTTTGTGTGAATCAAATTAAATTATTATAAATTTCCGGCTTTTCCAGTAATTCTAGTTTGAACCAAAAAAGAAAATTAACACATTCACATGTGTCCTGGTTAGATGCAATATATATAATCAGTGAATCCTTTACTGCTTGGAAATATGTGAAGTTCCAATAAATGAGGGTAAAACAAGTGCTTACCTAGGATTGTTAAGTTTCATCCACAGCCGGCCCACGTGGGGACCACTGACCTACATTTATGAACTCAAACACACGATTAATGATGTTATTAAACCGGATAGTATTTATGAGACTTTTGAGTATTAATGATTAACAATTACTCCTCCTTTCCAATTTAGGGGGATTTGCATCTATAACCGTTTTCTGGATCACGTTTTAATTTATATATGCTATGTAAAAAGAAAATTGCAAGCATACCTACTTTTCGCGTAACTTCAGACATACGGGCCTGAAGTAGCAAAGGCAATCACGCAAACTTCAGCATTCTAGTAGACGGGCCTGAACTTAAGCATTCTACTAGCTAAAGTTTTGTTCTTTATTTGCTGAACTACAACATATTTTAGCTGAGGTTTTTCGCGTAACTTAGTATTGGCTGAAGTTTTTATTTGTAATTGCTGAACTTAAGCATTCTACTAGCTGAAGTTTTGTTCTCGATTTGCTGAACTTCAGCATGTTTTAGCTTAAGGTTTCTTATGTTTGTGATGAACTTCAGGGCTGAAGTTTGTTTTGTATTGAAGATGAAATTTCTCATCAGATTGAGGGAAGTGAAAGGAGATAAAAGGTTAGTATGCTAGTTTTTTGTTGCTGCATATTTTTAGATTAAGTTTCACTTTACTCTAAAATTGGGTTAGCTATATGTTAAACAACAATTAGTTACACTGCACAAAGAAATATGATGTCAGTTCATTGAATGCATTCGTGTATACAAAATTTGCAAAGGCTTGTTGTTAATTAGTATTTTGTAGCATCAAGCAAAAGAATCACTGAAGAATCAAATAAAGCAACGTCATTCTGCATCAAGAATTCTCAGATGAATTTGATACTGATGTCAACGAAGATGGAGGTTGCGCACAGGTAACACAGCGGACAAACAGTGAAAGAAGGAATAAAGGAGCGCACATGTAGCAGGAAGAAGGAGGCGCCTGAAGTTGTAAAAGTTAGGGTATATGTTAAATAACTTTAAAAATATGGTTTATAGGTTAAATGAGGGTGACCAAATAGGGCGCCCCGTACAATTTTTACTCCAATTTATGTGAATTAATTTGACTGGGCACGAACTTTAAGAAAAAATAAAGACTTTTGGAATTTGTGATCCTAAATAAGTCAAAAAGGGTCCCAGAGTATTTGTGTGTTTATAAAAGCTTCTCATTAAGAGTAAAATAGTAAGTTTAAGCTAAATTGTTACCAAATTTAGAAAGGGGTCATTCTCTTTAGAACGGACCAAAAAAGAAATAGGTTCACATAAACTGAAACAGAGGGAGTAGTATTATCTAAGTGCTTGTTGAATCATGTGTACATGGTTAAAAGTTGACATAAGTGTGGAAGAAAATAAAATTGACCTATAAGTGAGTGAGAAATAAGTTTTCATATTTGTGGGGCCTCATTTTTTTGTTACACCTAATAGGCTATGTATAAGTCTAAAAAAAGGTTATATGACGTGAAAAAGTTTGATATCTTTCTTTAACAAGTATAAAGAAGAAGGATTTGCAACCGCTATGGTTTCTGCCAAGAAATTTACACTTGAAATGAATATCGAAACCAAAGTTCATAAGAAACGTGTAATATATAGGAAGTAACAATTTGATGAAAATGTCAATGATAAAATCTCAAAATCTTCAAAGAGTCATTTGGAGTTGATTACATTATACATAGTAGACAAGGTTATTTTTTCCACTTCAAAATAGATTTGAATAATTCGAAGCATATGAAAATATTTTTTGTTTTCTATTTTAGCGGTAAAAATTAAGATCAGTTGATGATGTAACTTTGGAGAAATATTACCTTAATCTTAATGTTCCTTAAAGCATAATAATCAATTTGATATTGATGGTTCAGATTTATTTTCGAAATTAAAATTATTAAGGAAAATAGTACAATTAGAAGATAACAGTTTAACTGATACATTTGATCAAATAAAAAGATTTGATTCTTTTTCCAATGCCTATATTGCTTATGGAATAGTATTAATAACTCCGGTTACCGTCTCTTCAGCGGAAAGAATTTTTTTTTTTGGTGTAAAAAAAAATATTATTAATCTCCAACCAACCAAATATACATTCAATCTAAATTGTACAGACTAGAGCCAAGGATCCTTCTAGCGGCAATTTTTTTTTCTATCTATCGTTCCCTATCTTTGTGTGCAAAATATTTCCTCTATACATTTCCTTCTATCTCTCCCCTCTTTTCTAATGTTTTTCATATTCAATCTGACTTTACATTCTTTTTTTTATATGTTTACACGTCACCATTAGACTTGGTACTTTGTTGTTCCATATTGCATCATTCCTGGACTGCCATATTTTGTACACCAATGCTGTCACAACTGCTGCAATGAATTTCCTACAAATTTTACTTTTGACATTTCTTGTTAGTCTTCTCCACAACCCATCAATGTTTGGTACCTTTGTCCTCAGTCCTAGCCATTCCATTAGAATTCTCAAGTATTCCTTCGAGAAATGACATTCGAAGAATAGATGTTGAATTGTTTCTATGCTCCCGCCACACATTTAACATCTTTTTTCAGTACATACTCTAATTTTTCCAATCTTTCTTTTGTCAGCAATCTTTTATGGACTGCCAACCAACTGATAAAACTGAGTTATGGAACATTAACTGAGTTCCAAATCCATCTAGCCCAGGGCCAATCATTCAGCTCCCCTTTCCTCCATTGGTATCTTTTTTGTATAGAATACCTTCCTCCTATATGTTGCCAGTCATTTCCCATATATCCTCCCTTGAACTTTTCCATTACATCGCAAATTCTCTTCCAATACCAACTACACTCAGTTGGTGGCAAGTATTGTTTCCAGTTGGTCCCTTTGATGTATATGTGATCCACCCACTTCACCCATAAGTTATCTGCCCTTTGAGAAATGTTCCACACATACTTTGCAATTGCTGCCTCATTCCATACCATACAATCCATTATTCCTAGTGCTCCTTTATGTTTTGGCCTACATACAATATCTCATGCAATCAGTGGAGCTTTATTTTTCTGTTATCTCCCATCCCACAAGAAATTTCTGTATATTGCAGTCAGCTTCTTTAGTACAGCCTTAGGTAGGATGACTATTGATGACCAGTATGTATGAATATGTAGCATAACTGAATTGATTAGCTGAACTCTACCAACATATGATAAATTCTTCGAACTCCGGGTCTTTATTCTAGCGGTCATCTTATCTATTAAGACTTCACAATCCATGATTGATAGTTTCTTTGTTGATATTGAAACCCCCAAGTATCGAAATGGCAATGGCCCTTTCTTAGATCCAATTGCCTCACATAAGTCTTCCAGCACTTGTTTTGGCATGTTAACACTAAATATATTGGACTTCCATGCATTAGTGCTCAATTCTGATGCATTTGCAAAAGACTGCAGACCTCTTAACATCAACATTACTGATTGGTAATTGCCTTTACATAATAGCAATATATCATCCGCAAATCATAAGCGATTCAACTTTAACCCCTTACACTTTGTGTGATAACCAAAATCCCATATACCAGCAACTTTCTTCAAGATTCTAGTAATATATTCCATGCATACTACAAATATCAGAGGTAATATTGAGTAACCTTGTCGTAGACCTCTTTTCCCTGTTATACTCCCATATATCCCTCCATTTATAGAAATACTATACTGAGTAGTAGTTATACATGCCATGATCCATTGAATGAATCTCTGAGGGGAATTCATTGCCTGGAGCATTGCTTCCACAAACGACCACTTTACACTATCATCTGCTTTCTTGAGATCAATCTTGTTCAAGTAACTTTGAGTAGTGTTCTTCCAGTTGTACAATTTTACCAAATCTTGGCACATCATATTTTGGACTATGATTCTCCCTGCAATAAATGCACTTTAATTCGCAGAAATCAGTGTAGGTAGTATCAATATGATCCTGTTACATAACACTTTAGATATCACCTTGTATATTGTATTGCACCCTGCAATAGGCATGTGATCCCCAACACTTGTACCATGAGAACTCTCAGGTATGATGGTTATCACCGTATGATTCAGCACCCTTAACATCCTCCCACTTCAGAAGAATTCCATTATAACATCCACTACATCTTTTCTCACCACTTCCCAACTATCTTTAAAAAACTTCCATAGCCATCCGGACCTAGTGATTTATCTCCATTTATTTCCCACAAAGATGTTTTAACCTCTCTTTATGTAAAATGTTCTTCTAACATTTTCCTTTGAGTCTCTGTAACTATTGGTCCTTGGCGTAGCTATTGTTGACATGCTCACTTTCCTTTTTGTTAGTGCCCAACAAAGTAGTGTAGAAATCAATATAAGACTTAGCAATTACATCCACCTTTGTTCTATTGACTCCTTGTGCATCAGTTATGGAGAAAATTTGGTTCATATTCCTTATGGCCTTCACCATACTATGAAAGAATTTGGTGTTTAGGTCCCCTTTTTCCAGCCACTGCACCTTACTTTTTTGTCTCAAATATTGATGCCTTGCTTCATTCAATATATTTTCTGATTAGTCTTGCTTCTTCCTCTTGTAGTTCCTGGTTCAGATGTGTTTGCTGCAGTCTATGTTGACATTGCATTAATTCTTCATGTGCTTGATCTACCTTATTTTCTCTATGACCGAACTTCTCTTTGTTTAGTTGCTTTAGTTTTCCCTTCAGATTGTTTAATTTTTCCATCAACTCATACATTTTTGTCCCGGTTTTGTTTTTCTTCCATCCTTGCTTTACTTTCTCTTTGTATTCTGGTCCCGGGCTTCACATGTTGAAGTACCTGAACATATGCTTCTTCTTTTGTTCTCCAGCCCATCTTATTATTGCAGGGCAGTGATCGAATGTCCCTTCATTCCTATAGTATACCTCTGAATCTGATCAATATCTTACCTAAGATCAACAATGTCTCAAGAAAGGTTAAATGGATTAGTCATATTACTAATTAAGAAAGATATATTAGAAGTTATTGACTATAAGAAAATTATTAATAACTTTGTATCTACAAAATGCTAGAAAGATAGACTACAAATAAATAAATAATTTATATATATATATATATATATATATATATAAAAGTTAAGACCCCTTATAAAGTTTGGCTTTAGGCCACAAAGCTCGCCAGGTCGCCCCTGATGATCATCAGGCCATCCAATTGCCATTAAAGAGGAAAAAAAGTCACCTTCATTAGATACATCACGCAATTGTTATCTATGTGCTAAGGGTCAAGTAAGTTTGAAATTCGTTGATCACATTTTACTAAATCTGTTTCACTTGCCTTTTACTTCAGTAATGTGCTCGTCTTAAGTACTCCTTCCAGTTTACTTTAATTAATTTTTTGGCCTTCTTTTTGTAGTTCGCATTATTTAATTTTCTTAGATATTAGGAAAGAATTAATTTTTTTTTAGTTTTCCTTGGGTTAAAGAGTCTCGAAGTATCTATTATATTTTCCATAAACAAGCTTGACTCACAGGTCATCCTCAAGAGAGAAAATTTTAAGTACTTAGGGTCAATTATCCAGGGAGATGGGGAGATCGACGAGGATGTTACACACCATATTAGGGTAGGGTGGATGAAATGGAGGTTAGCATCTGGAGTCTTGTGTGACAAGAATATGCCGCTGAAACTCGAAGGTAAGTTCTATAAAGCGGTGGTTAGACCGGCAATGCTGTATGGAGCTGAGTGTTGGCCAGTCAAGAATTCACATATCCTGAAGATGAAAGTAGCATAAATGAGGATGTTGAGATGGATGTGTGGGCACACTAGTCTGGATAAGATTAGGAATGAAGATATTTGGGAGAGGGTGAGCGTGACTCCCGTGGACGACAAGATACGGGAAGCACGACTTAGATGGTTCAGATACGTGTGGAGGGCGACTTAGATGGTTCGGATAAGTGTTGACTTTGGTAGGTACGAGAAGAGGCAGAGGGCGGCCTAAGAAGTATTGGGGCGAGGTGATCAGGCAGGACATGACGCGGCTTCAGATTTTCGAGGACATGGCTCTTAATAGGAACATGTGGAGGTCGAGCATTAGGGTGGTAGACTAGGGGGTAGTCGAGAGTTCTTCCCTCTTTGTACCGGGTAGTCTGATAGAGTTTTGCTTAGGTTTGTTAGCGGTCTATGTTATGTTCACATTGTGTTGCATAGTTTTGTGTTATTGTCCTATCACTTATTCATTGTTATTATTGTTTTTCTGGCATCTTTTGTTGTTATATGCCTTTTCTTTTGTTTTTTTTATGATATTATTGTCTCTCTTGTTGTGCCGAGAGTCTCCTGGAAACAACCTCTCTATCCTTTTTGGGGTAGGGGTAAGGTCTGTGTACACTCTACTCTCCCCAGACCCCTAGTCAGAATTTACTGAGTATGTTGTTGTTGTTGAACAAATTAAAGAGAAAGTAAAGATTAGTATGATCAATTTCATTGTAAGTTAATGATAAAGGCGAATTCTTTAATATGTATGAAAATAATAAAAAATCAGTTAAAGTGAATATGAGATAGTTCTAATATTAGAACCCTCCAAAAAAAAAACTTGTGAATCAAATTATTATAAACTTCCAGCTTTTCCAGTAATTTTAGTTTAAAAAAAAAAAAAAAAACAGAAAAAAAAAACATTCACATGTGTCCTGGTTAGATGCAATATATATCGGAGAAGCCTTTACTACTATGTAAAGTTCCAATAGATGAGGGCAAAACAAGGGCGTACCTAGGATTGTTAAGTTTTCTATACGGATTTTGTCAAGTAGGACATTATAAATAAATTGCAGGAGAAGTTATTCACTTTATTTCGATTGGCAGAAAAGTCTCTTTAGATTCTGCGATTTTGTCGCTTTGGGTGCATATAAATAGAAAATTAATTAGGTCAAGTTTCTAATGTTACACATGTTCATGTGGCTTTGTCTGTAATACCTTTCCGAACACGTGCTGAAGCTCATATATGATTTCTTTAATCATATCACACTGCAAGAGATTCCCTATAGAGATCCAAACCATATTATAAATCATCACATAGATTGATTTAAATTAAAAACCATTTCCTAATAGGAGTACCACTCTTATTTCAAACTTCATCGGAGTTTCACTGTTCCGCTACAAATGTTATCAAAATATTTTACGTACTATTCAAAAAGATAACCTTTGTAAGAGGAGAATACTGAACCCTTTATATACTTATGTTAGAATTGTACAAATAATCGTTTCTTTTGTTCTTTTCAAAACATAAATAAAATAAAAATAAAACGAAATTGATGTTGTTGGAAATTAAATTTTGATGTGGATAGATCTACAAAATATATATTGTTTACTCTTTTCACCTGCAAAACAATCTTGTCAGTGGTAAGATTAATCACAAAGCACTTGGTAGAGGTGAATGCTACCATGTTACCTCTGTCACACAATTGTGATACACTTATTAGACTGTCAAGTAGACGTTCTCAATAGAGAGAGAATCAGTCTTAACTACCTTTCCAACCCCATGATCTCACCTTTCTTCCCATTTTCTAAGGAAACATTACTTCCTTTAAGGTCCTCAAGTGAAAGGAATTGGTTCTTATGTACGGTCATGTGCTTTGAGAAACCATTATCCATGTACCATATTTGGCTTTTCCCCTTCACTTGGACCTGCAAAAGGAAATCAGGGGTTAGTCTTAGGAACCTAAACTAGTTTGAGTCCCTTTCTATTGGAAAAATGATGAATCAAATTCTTTTTAGCCCAACTTGGTAGCCTATTCTTCCCTTGAACAAATTCTTTGTTCTTTTGACTTGCCTTTTCTTTTGTAGTGCATTCACTTTATAGTGACCTATTTTACCACAGTGTGTGCAAATCTTGTTCTTAAGAAGTGTGAGGTACATGCTTTTGGGATCCCATTTAGGTCGCAGATTCGCAAAGTCAAATCCTCTTCTGTTGCTACTATGATATTCATGTAGCCATGGAAGTGCATCGGAGGACCTGTTCCATTTACAAGTTATGTCCAGCTCATGCTTGACCTTGCTTACATCCTCCTTTATAATTCTTACCAGCTCATCCCTCTTATACAACTCATCTTTCATTTTCCCTATATTATCTTCTAGAGTGAGTTGTGTGTGACTAGCTGTCTTCTTATCTGCTTCTAATTTCAGTTTTAGATTTTCAGATCTATGTTCTAGGAAATTTGAATCCAGTGCATGAACATGGTTATTCAAAGCAATATTTTCACTTACAGTTTCACTAACCATAAGTTCCAGGTTTTTGCACTTTGCTTTCAAAATCACAAATTCTTTAAACAACTATTTCGTTTCATTGTTTACATCCTCAGATTCATCAATTAGATCTAGAAGTAACTCATATAACCTTTCTTTAGACAAAAATTTGATCTTGTCTTTGAGATGAATTACACTTACCTCGGTTTCCTTATAAGATTCTCCAATGACCATAATTGCTTGTTCATCCCCATCATCATCGTCTGAGCTTTCATCCGAGCTTTCTCGCCAAGCAGCGACAATAGCCTTGGTTGATACTTTGTTTTTCTTGGGTTGAACCTTTTCCTTCTTCGTGTTATCGTTCAACTCTTCCTTCTTCGATTCAATTTCCCGTTGAAGTCTTGATGTGGTGATCAGTCTTCCCACACTTGTAGCATCCTTCATTGGTTTGCTTTTCAGGAACCTTTGACTTGTTGTAGCTTCCACTTCTTGAAGGACCCTTTCCTCTCCTCAGGTACTTCTTGAAGTCCTTGGTGATCATAGTCATTTCATCATCTTCTAGATCAGAACCTTCAGTGATTCTGAGTGCCAGACTCCTTTCCTTCTTAGGTACATCCATTTTCATGGTTTGTCTCCTAAGTTCATAGGCAGTAAGATTTCCAATTAATTCATCCAATGGGAGGGTGACAATGTTCTTCGATTCCTGGATGGCAGTGATTTTTCTCTCCCAAGTAACAGGAAGAACCCTTGTCACGATCTTCTCAACTCTATCTTCTTCAGGGATAATCCCGAGACTTTAGTTCATTTGTCAATGTAGTGAACCTTGTGTACATCTCTTGAACGGTTTCTCCTTCCTTCATAGTAAAGTTCTCATATTGAGAGTATAGAAGAGTTCCTGTGGATCTCTTCACCTGAGGTGTTCCTTCACGAGCCACTTGCAGAGTGTCCCAAATTTCTTTAGCAGTGGTACAACTTTGGATTCTACTGTACTCATCTGGACCAAGTTCACAAACAAGCCATTTCTTGGCTTTACCATTCTTCTCCCATTTTCTCAAGTCCTTAGCAGTGCAGTCAGCTCTTGTCTTTGGCACATCTACTCCTTCAACATTTTTCTTTAGGGTATCCAGTGGACCATCAGTGATAATTTCCCATAGCTCATAGTCCTCTCCTATGATGTGATCTTTCATCCTGTTTTTCCACCACGAGTAGTACTGGCCGTTGAAGAGTGGTGTCCTAGCAGTGGATTGCCCTTCCCAGTTTTTAGGTGGTGCACTTATCTTGATATTCTCCTAAGGTGTTAGCCTCTTCAAGGATAACTTGCTCTGATACCAATTGATGTTTTATACTTCAATACCACATAGGGGGGGGGGGGGGGGGGGGAGGAGTGATTTGGGTGGTGTCCAATTTTCACGTGCACTGATTATAGAATGACCTGGTTCTATTAAGTTTTCCTTAACCTACTTTTACTGAAATAGTAAATGCGGAAAGTAAAGAACACAAGCATTTTTACGTGAAAAACACCCATCTCAAAGGGTGAAAAAATATGACCTACTACTTAGTAGGATTTTTCCCAACACTTCACTAAATCACTGAACCAAAACAACATTTACAAAACTATTTGTAAACCTAAGGAATAACTCTAATCCTGTTGGAGAAAACAGCCTCTAACTTGTCACGACCCAAATTCCCAACCTAGAGATCGTGATGGCGCCTAACATCACACTTGCTAGGCAAGCCAATGTTAGTTATAAATTTACTAATTTCCTTGATTATTTACTTCTGCATAAACAATTGAATTTAAAGTGCTCTTAACTGAAATATTTCCCAACAATATTAAAATAAAATAATAATATTAACCAATTAAATTAAATGAACCGCGAACTAATTATATCATTAATACCAAAACTACCCCAGGGTCTGGTGTCACAATCCACGAACGACTAAAGAATACTACAAATAAATGTCTGAAAGAAATAATGTACTGTTCTGAATGATATAAAAACAGTGTATGTAAAAATAAGAGAAGACTCTCGGATATCTTCGAACGCCGGCAGATGTACCTCGTGTCTCCAGCGAAATCGGGTAGTCGTCCTAGTATCGCCTACTACTGAATGGTACGTGGATTTGTCCAAAAAGAGCACAGAGTGTAGTATCAGTACAACCGACCCCATGTACTGAGTAAGTGCCGAGCCTAACCTCGACGAAGTAGTGACGAGGCTAAGGCTGGGCTGTTAACAATATAATAGACAAAAATGAATAATAATAAAGCAGGAAATGAATTTACACAAACAAGTAAATGAATAATTAAATGCTGCAACGAACTTAACATGACTCACTGCTTTTCCTTTCAAGTCTCAGCCATGACTAATTCTCAAGTAAACTAATTGAGTTTTAAAACCTTACTTTTAAAATAATCCGAGGTGCTAAGTATAAGGAAGAATGTAGAGTAAATCAAGACTTTCCAAAATCATTTAAGGTTCAAATAATCAGAAAAGAAAATATCATAAATCCTCATTTTCACAGTCATGTTGCGGCGTGCAACCCGATCCCACCTTTCACAATATCTCAATCAATTATCCACCCTTATCACACCAATAATTCACCCTTATCACACCATTATCCACCCTTATCACACCAATAATTCACCCTTATCACACCATTATCCACTCTTATCACACCAAATTCTTTTGATTTAAATCTCCAACAGACAACAATACCGCCTGTAGGCTTTAAACAACAACAAATGCAAATAAATCAAAGAACCAACGCAATTGTATATATATATATATATATATATATATATATATATATATATGTGTGTGTGTGTGTGTGT
>ML269524.1:14004-35405 GCA_005239495.1 Nicotiana undulata | reverse complement strand
TTGAGGCTGGTTCGTCTGTTCGTCCGTCAGCTGATAGGTACTGATCGCGGCGTCGCTCCACACGGTGTGCTGTCTTCTTGGCGTTTCCCTGACAGCACCTCTGGAGCCTTCTAGTTTATTTTTGCTCAGTCTTTTGTTCCAGACTGCGGCTTGTATTTTTGTATATATATATTTCAGTTGCTGTATCTATGTAGCCTCCCGTTGACACTGTGACACTAGTCCTGACACACACTTGTTGTAGTTATGATTGGGTTTCGAGGTTGTATATTTTTGGCCTAGCTGTTGTTCAGCTGGTATCTACGGCCTGACCTCGTATCGTTGTTATATTCCGCATTATAGTTGTTATAAATTGTAAATAACTGGAATATCGAGTTCTGGGGTAGTATCTCCTAAGGATTCATATGTTGGCTTGCCTAACCTCGCCGTTAGGTGCCATCATGACCTGAACCGGGTTTTGGGGCGTGACAATATACTTGTTGAATTAACTGCTAATTGTTGTCTGGTACTCAGTCACAGTCTTACTTGTGTTTCATATCTCCGTTACCTCTTATTTCTTGTTAATACTTGTTGTTATCTCTATTTAGGATGAATATTATGATTTCTGTGAGCCCGATAGGCTGGAGAGGCCAGTGACTTAGATAGGGCCTGAGTGCCAAGCCGTGAGGTATATGGATCGGGTTGCACACCGCAACAAGCCTTATTGGTATATATATGGATTATGGATCGGGTTGCACCCGCAATGAGCCTTATGTCTATTCATGTATTATGGATCGGGTTGTACGCTGCAACGAGATTGGATCAAGCTGCACGCCGCATCCATATAACACTTGGGATGAAGGATCCCCTCAAGAGTTTGTACACCCTCAGTGAGCGCAGGTACCTATAGAGTGTATGTGTATTGAGGGCTGAGAGCCGAGTATTGAGCTATTGAGGGCTTGAGGGACTATGATCCTGTAAGGTTGCATTTGTCTTGCTTTTTTGCTATTCTTAGCTGATTCATGTTACTGTTTGAGCTTTCTGAAAGTTTTATGTCTGGTTTACCTAAACTCAGTAAATATGCAATTGACTTGTTATATATTGCCGGGATTTACTCACGTATACTTTCATTTTTAAAGTTTATGAAATGAACTGTATTTTGTTTAGCTCGTCACTGCTTCTCAGTTCATTATTTGATTTTGTTACTTGCTGAGTTGGTAGTACTTATGTTACACCCTGCACTTCATGTGTAGATCCAGGTGTTCACGGTCTCGGAGGTCGTTGAGTTCGTGCGCGAGCGAGTATCGGAGACTACGACGTAGCTGCCGGCGTCCGAAGACCTTGTCTCTCCTAAGTTTTCTATCCTTCTGTATTGATACTTAGACATTATTTTTATTAGAGTGGCTATCTATATTCTCATGACTTGGTTACACCGCGGTGTTTGGGGCTACCTTTCCGCACTATATATTTTAGCCAAACTTATGAAAGATTTCTGTTGTGAAAAACGCTTTTGATTTACCTTTTATGAAATGTTAAAATGTTTTTGAAAAAAAAACGGCTTTCCTAGTACCACCGATAGGCGCCATTACGACAGGTTAGAGTTTTGAGTCGTGACAATTGGTCAAACATTTGACCGCAATGGTCACACTTGCTTAGTCAAAGCACTTTTTTTATTAGCGACCACATCAGTCAGTTAGGTGGACCCAAATTTTTAAATTTTATTAATTATATTATTATTCAAAATATTTTATAAAATTTATGGTTGAAGTTACCGACCAAAGTCAGTCGGTTATTACAGGAGAACATTTTACTGACCAACTTTGGTTGGTAGCTGTAATTTCTGGAAAATAACCGACCAACTTCGGTCGGTTCATTGGTCAAACATGATCAAACTTTTAAATCACATTAAAATTTACTATATAAATAATATAAATATTATCCATTAACAATTTATTATGTAATACAAATATTGAATGCACTAACATATACTATAACAAGGTATATATAGTTAAAGTAGTACATGCTTGGTTTTTTTGGGGATAGACTTGTGAAGAAGCAATAATCTAATTAGTATATATAATTGATCATCATCAAATATATCTATTTATAAATTAATTCATCAACTTATAACTTACCTACATGCATCGATGGATATTAAAAATAAAACATCTCGACCTATATCGATTAATCTATGTCATGCATTATTAGTTATAAATGGATGAAATATAGAACAATACTAAACTTCTTTGACATGTATATATGTATCACAAATTAAATAAACGAAAGAAACTATTAGCATTAAGTAAATGAGTTAACATAACAATCGACTAAACATATTTAAAATAGAATAATATTGGTCTACCAATTCATCAATTGATCAAGTTTTTGTGCGTAATAATGTATGTGATTGATCATCAATTATAATATTTTTATGGGTTTGTGTGTGTGAAATGACTCACATACATAATTATAACTTAGAAAATTAACTTAGATAGAATATAAAAGGTAAAGCGCTGACCGATATTTATTAATCTATGTGATTTGTAAGTTATAAAACGAATGAATATATAAGACGAAACATGGAATTCAAATAAAATACACGTCTCATATATATTCCTTTATTTGTTTATTATGATTGATTAATTATATATATGTGTGAAAAAAATATATGCTTATAGTTTATTAAAAGTAATTAGTTAATATAATTATTTATAAAAATTATGCTTATAGTTTATAATTATTTATTAGTAAAGATAATCGACCGGAGTCGGTCGGTTAACTGTGGTCAAACACAATCAACAGTCACTTAAGTGTACCGATCCAATTTATCGACTGAAGTCGGTTGGTTCGTTTACTTTCAGATCTGGAATACAGGTTTCCCCCTCATTTCTCTTCTTCTCCCCTCCAAGTTTTCTAACTCTTGTCTCTTTCTCCCTCACACCCAGAGACTCTGTCACGACCCCAACCTTAGGGATCGTGATGGCGCCTAACGTCACACTTGCTAGGCAAGCCAATGTTAGATTTCGATTAGCTATTTACCTTTGATTATCCATTTAAACATAATAAACAATTATAAAATAAACTTAAGCTACTGATTTTCAATAAATAATTCCAAACATAAAATAATAAACACTTAAATAAATCGAGCCACGAACTAATTATATAAGTAACTCTAGAACTACCCAGGGTCTGGTGTCACAATTCACGAACTACTAAAGAATACTACAAATAATGGGCTGAAAGAAATAGTGTAACTGTTCTGAATATAATAAAACAGTTTTATAAAAATAGGAGAAGACTCTCGGGATCTGCGAACGCCGGTAGATATACCTCGTGTCTCCGAATAAATGAATAGCCGATCTAAATATCTCTATTGCTGGTCGATACCTCGATCTGCACAAAAGAGTGCAGAGTGTAGTATCAGTACAACCGACCCCATGTACTGAGTTAGTGCCGAGCTTAACTTCGACGAAGTAGTGACGAGCCTACGGCGGGGAATTAACAACATATAACCTGTGACAATAATATATACAATAACGCAGCAAAACAATTCTACACGAACAAGAAAACTATAACTGAGACAATAAATATAAAGCAAGAAGGAAATCTAAACAAATAATTAAGTACTGCAACAACAATGAAATAACTCAGCCGCCTTTTCCAGGCCTCAGCTATAACGACCTCTAAAATGATTTCCAAGCCTCCAAACTTTAACTTTAAATAAAAGTAGTGCCAAAATATGAAAAATAGTAATATAAAATGGTAGTTTTCGAATCTTGGTTTTTCTTTGAAAATCATTAAAAATATAATTGTCCTCCCTTATCGCTCTTTGTTGCGGCGCGCAACCCGATCCCACCAGACATATCATATCAATTTATTCACCCGTATCACGGTCAATTAATTCACCCGTATCACAATCAATTATTCACCCTTATAACAGCCCCTTATCACAGCCCCCTTATCACCACCTTTCAAGTCAAAGCCTTTCACAATATTTATGTCTCGACCAATTGTAAACAGAACAAGTTTCACTTTAAAATAATAGTAAAGCAGAGTATGAAATAATGACAATAAAATAATGAGTTGGAAACGGGAAAGGGATCATGCTTAACAGGCAAATTGGGCGGTGCATAGATACTCGTAACCTCACCTATACACCACACCCATGCATTACACATAGCAAACAAGTGGGGATTCCTATTCCATTAAGTTAAAGTTAGACCAAACACTTACCTCAATTTCGCAGGCCACTCACTGCTCAATTACAGATTTTCCTTTAGAATCTTGCTCTAACTTGCTCGAATCTAATCATAATTAACTCAATATCATTAATTAAGGCTAAAGTAACTAACTTTATTGAAAATTACAATTTTTCCTAAGTTTTCTAAAAAAGAGTTAAAACCCGACTCTGGGTCCGCTTGGTCTAAACTCGGGATTGGGACCAAATTACGTTTACCCATTCACCCACGAACCCAAATATATAATTAGTTTCGAAATCCGACCTCAATTCGATTTAAAGATTCGATTCTTACAAAATTCCCTAATTCTACCTAAACCCTCAATTTTTACCATGAAAATTCTTAGTTTTTGATTTAAAAGTGATGTAAACAATGAGTAATTGAAAGAGTAAAGTTTAGAATTGATTACCTATGACTTGGGGATGATATTTGGTGAAGGAATTCGTTCCTAGGGCTGTGGGGTTCGAAAATTTGAAGAAGAAGAAGTCTGCCCGTTCTATATATATTTTTCTGCCAGCTATTCTGCCTCGTTTCTCGTGTCAAACAATCTTGAAACTCGATTTTTATGTCTCCAATGGATTACTTGTAAACTTCTAGTCACGTTAGGCTTTTGAATCACTCAATTTGACCTTATAATGAAGAAGGCATGTAGGTTTTAGTATTTGCAAATAGTGCAGATTTTTAATACGCCGCCAGGGGCAAATTCGTAATTAACCTAAAAAATCTCGCAACCTTAGTAAAATGACATAACATTCTCATACGATGTCCAAATTCGATGATTCTTTATGATACGAGTCCATAATTACGATACGGATATAATGATTCATTCAAAACTGAAATCGAAGCTCATTTGTTCAATATAATATCATTTATGCTTGAAGAAACGACGTCGAAGCATAAGAAAGAACGAGCGCAACACAACCCAAACCTATTTGAAACTCACCGAGCCCTCGGGGCTCTAAACCAAACATGCACGCAAGTCTAAAAGCAACATACGTACTTGCTCGTGCGATCAAATCATGAAAATAACATGTAAAACTGTGAATTAAACCTCAAAACTCATTATTTTCCTCAAGAATACTTATACTTCATAACTTTTCAACCGGATGTCCGAATCACGTCAAACGAACTCTGTTTTTCACCAAATTTCACAGGCAAGGCCTAAATATCATAACAAATCTGTACCGGACTCCGGAACCAAAATACGAGCCCGATACCAATGATTTCAAACATTAATTCTTTTCTTTATTTCATAAATATTTCAGCAAAACCATTTCTTTCAAAAATTGATTTCTAAGGCTTGGGACCTCGAAATTCATTTTCGGGCATACGCCCGAGTCCCATATTTTACTGCGGACCTCCTGGGATCTTCGGAACACAGATTCGTGTCCGTTTACTCAAAATGTTGACCAAAGTCAACTATAATCAAATTTTAACTCTAGAAATTACTATTTCTCATATTTTAACATAAAAGCTTTCCGGTTTCACGCCTGGACTGTGCACGCAAATCGAGGTATTTAAAATTAGTCTTTTTATGGCTAATAAGCTTAGAATTTGGTCTAAATTCTTAAAATGACCCTTTGGGTCATCACAATCTCCACCTCTAAAACAAATGTTCGTCCTCGAACGGACATAGAAGATTACCTGAATTAGCGAACAAGTGTGGATATTTACTCAGCATGTCCGACTCGGACTCCGAAGTAGCTGTCTTAACGGGCTGGCCTCTCCACTTTACTCGAACTGAAGGATAACTCTTAGACCTCAACTGACGAACCTACCGGTCTAAAATGGCTACCGGCTCCTCCTCATACGTCAAGTCTTTGTCCAATTAGACAGAGCCGAAATCTAACACATGGGACGGGTCACCATGATATTTCCGGAGCATAGACACGTGGAATATCGATTGAACTGAGGATAACCCTGGAGGCAACGAAAGTCTATAAGCTACCTCCCCCCACTTTATCAAGAATCTCAAATGGCCCAATATACGTAGGGCGCAACTTATCCTCCTTACCAAATCTCATAACACCCTTCATGGGAGATACACGAAGCAATACTCTTTCTCCTACCATGAATGCCACATCACGAACCTTACAATCTGCATAACTCTTTTGCCTAGACTGAGCTGCACGAAGTCTCTCCTGAATAATCTTGACCTTATCCAAGGCCTCCTAAACTAAGTCTGTACCTAATAATCGAGCCTCTCCCGGCTCAAACCGTCCGGCTGGCGATCTGTACCGTCTACCATAGAATGCCTCTTAAGGAGCCATATGAATGCTCGTATTTTACCTGCTGACATTTTAAGCAACGAGCCATATACGCCACCATGTCCTTTTTAATCCTCATCCACCAATAATTCTGCCTCAAATCTTGGTACATTTTAGCTGCCCCTGGGTGAATAGAATACTTAGAACTGTGAGCCCCCCCTCAAGGATCAACTCACAAATGCCATCAATATTAGGCACACATAACCGACCCTTGCATCCTCAAAACACCATCATCTCCAACTGTAACTTGTTGGCCATCACCGTGCCGATCTGTGTCCCTAAGGACCGCCAAATGTGGGTCATCATCCTGTCGCTCCCGAATACGCTCAATTAGGGAAGATCGAGCGACTGTGCAAACTAGAACACTGCTGGGGGAAATATTAAACCTCACAAACTGATTAGCCATCATCTGAATAATTGAAGTTAACGAACTCTCACCAACTGGAATATACACAAGACTGCCCATACTTACCGCCTCTATTTTCTTAATAGTTGTTCATAGCCAATTACAGAATTATCAACAACTTCACGTTAACAATAATCCCCTTTCAAGCTTCACAATACTGATGATGAGGTGCGATTCATAAAGACCTCATAATTATATACCCGACTTAACGTGTCATATTTAACGCCACATGGGCGGCACATACCTCGCAGGTCAAAGCTCAATATTTCTGACACGGGTTTGGCAAATTATGCATAGTTAATTAATTAGTTTATTTCTTTATTTATTTATTTAATTATTATTAGTATTACTTTTATTATTATTATTATTTATTCATTTATTATTATGATCATTATCATTATTTTATACATAAATTGTTGAATAGCCTAACATGCGTGACTCCCTACCAGTACTATAGTAAAATTTTAATGCACAAGGGATAATTTAAACACAAGAATTTCCATCACAAGGATCTCATCCTTACATGACTTCCACCGCGGTTCGTAGCCCGATTTAAACATACCAAATTTTATCTAAATGCGAGGATCTTGCCCTCAGTTCTGAATCACAAGTAATATGAACACCGCCAATCGAAACATTCTATTTTATTCTTTCAAATATTTTCCGTTAAACAAAATTACAACACGTAATGATAGACATAGCTATCTCCATAGAATTTCTCAATACTAGTCTTCACACAAGTAGATTTTTGAGCTACGTAGCTCACCCGAGAGTAGAGCATATTAGAAGAATTTTATTAGTTACGCATAACCGTATTAAGTTCAGAAAATCATCACTTTATAATAATTAGAGATTGCTCTTGTAATGACACTATTTAATGTAACGACCTCAGCAATACCATAGAAAATATACTAACAGGCTGGGTCTCCACCTATAGGAGTCTAACCTCCACCTTCAATATGTAAGTTGAGTTGTAACTGCAATGGGGCACGTTGCCTGAGTGTTCTGATGAAATATGACTCTCCCAAGTCTAGGACAATTTCTATCACTAGCCGAAATGAAGTATCAACCTGCCCTGAGTCGTCCAAAATTTTACAATCATATTTGAGTCCTTTAATGAGTCTGGGGACTCGCCCTCTGTCTATATGAACCAACGTAGGAGTATGACGGGCTAACTTATCGAACCTGGCGGCATATTCTGACACCGTCATATGACCTGACGCAACCGTTCAAACCTTATGCGCCACGCAAACTGGAAAGTTTGAGAAACAAACTCTTTCAAAAGATTTTATGAGAACCGAGTCAAGTAATTGATGTTGCATTGGCTGGTCACCCTCTTCGTAGGCTTGTCACAAACACCGACGACCAATTTTTTCCTTTACTATGCTAACTCAACACTACTGAGCTACCCCTCCTATTCATATACTTTTCATTATTCTTTTTGGGTAACTCTTGTCTCTATTGACACACAATGATCACAAAAGTAAAGCTCTACACTTATAATTCTTGGCACGAACCATATAGTCTAGAAGCTCGTCAACCACTGTACTCCCTCTAGAGCACCCCAAAATCCGCAACCGCGACTTCCACACTGAGTAGACCTTCTGTAGATTTTAAGTTGTTCGAATAACTCCTTTGGTACTGAGGTATAGGGTTATTAAGGAGACTCACATACCGCAATTCCCAGCTTTATCTCANGGCTAGTCCAACATGTACCGACTGAGCTAGAACCTCCGCGTCTAGATCCATTTGAGACTGTACAATAGGTGTTGATGTTCGAGCTTTAGACTGAGCTCCGCTTCTGTCTCTTCCCTTAATCGTAGCTATCATTGGGGCTTCACCTCTTGTCCGGTTGTATACGCTTTGCGTGTTGTCGAGATTTGTGAGAGGACAAGAATAGACAAGTTCAATCATCAATAGCAGAATAAATTCGCACGATAGAGTAGAATAGAAGTGAAATTGTTCCTAACTTCATAGCCTCTGACAGATAAGTACAGACGTCTCCGTACCAATCCTTCAGACTCTACTAAGCTCGTTCGTGAATTGTGAGACATAAGTAAACCTAGTGCTCTGATACCAACTTGTCACGACCAAAAGTCTCCCAACCTTAGGGATCGTGATGGCACCAAACATCACACTTTCTAGGCAAGCCAATGTTAGAGTTGGATTAGCTATTTACCTTTGATTATCCATTTAAACATAATAAACAATTATAAAATAAACTTAAGCTACTGACTTTCAATGAATAATTCCAAACATAAAATAATAAACACTTAAATAAACCGAGCCACGAACTAATTATATAAGTAACTCTAGAACTACCCAGGGTCTGGTGTCACAATTCACGAACTACTAAATAATACTACAAATAATGGGCTGAAACAAATAGTATAACTGTTTTGAATATAATAAAACAGTTTTATTAAAATAGGAGAAAACTCTCGGTATCTGCGAACGCCTACATATATACCTCGTGTCTCCGAATAAATGAATAGCCGCTCTAAATATCTCTATTGCTGGTCAATACCTGGATCTGCACAAAAGAGTGCATCGTGTAGTATCAGTACAACCGACCCCATGTACTGAGTAAGTGCCGATCCTAACCTCGACGAAGTGGTGACGAGGGTACGGCGAGGCATTAACAACATATAACCTGTGACAATAATATATACAATGACGCAACAAAACAATTCTACACGAACAAGAAATATATAACTGAGACAATAAATATAAAGCAAGAAGGAAATCTTAACGAATAATTAAGTACTGCAACAACAATGAAATAACTCAACCGCCTTTTCCAAGCCTCAACTATAACGACCTCTCAAATTATTTTCAAGTTTCTGAACTTTAACTTTAAATAAAAGTTGTGCAAAAATATGAAAAATAGTAATATAAAATGGTAGTTTTCGAATCTTGGTTTTTCTTTGAAAATTATTAAAAATATAATTGTCCTCCCTTATCGCTCCTTGTTCCGGCGCACAACCCGATCCCACCAGACATATCATATCAATTTATTCATACGTATCACGGTATATTTATTCACCTGTATCACAATAAATTATCCACCCTTATAACAGCCCCCTTATCACCGCCTTTCAAGTCAAAGCCTTTCACAATATTTATGTCTCGATAAATTGTAAACAGAACAAGTTTCACTTTAAAATAATAGTAAAAGCAGAGTATGAAATAATGACAATAAAACAATGAGTGTTCCAGCCTTTATTTTATAAACAGTAAAACATTCATATTCTCCCTTATCATTGTATTGTTGCGGCGTGCAACCCGATCCCACCTATTCACAATATCACAATCAATTATTCTCCCTTATCATTGTATTGTTGCGGCGTGCAACCCGATCCCACCTATTCACAATATCACAATCAATTATTCACCCTTATCACATCCCCCTTACTACACCAATTTTGTTTATTCATCAAAAACTTTCACAGTTCAGGCCAAGCCTTTCACAACACTTTTATTTCAACCAATTCCAAATAGAAAACAATATAGCTCGTAAGCTTCAACTAATATCATTTCACAATAAAACCAACCAGAATGTATGTAAACACCGTAACGTTATCAACCCATCTCAGTCTTTATGTACCATGATAAAATCAAGAGAACAACCAACACTTTTAATAACGCTTATCACAGCCCCCTAGGGTTTTGTTCTTGTGAATAGAACTTTTAGGGTATGAATATAATTGGTTTAGTGCATGGGTTGAACTTTTTGGATATGAATTGAATTGAGGGGTAAATATTGAACTTTTTGGATAACGCTTATGTTTTGTGAGGTTAATTGAATTGTTTAGTGCATTAATTGAATTTTTAAGTGTATTGGTTGAACTTTCAGGATATGAATTGAACTTTCAGGGGTAATGGTTAAACATTTTGGATATGAATTGAGCATTTAGGGATAAGTGTTGAACTTTTTTGGTAAGGAGTGAACTTATATTTTATGTCTAAATTTAACGAACCATAATTAATTATAATTAATATAATTTAATATTGGTATAATTAGTAAAAATTAATTATCTTAATTAACTAAAATGATTTAATTAATTTATAATTGTAGAATAAATTAAGTAGTTCTAATACTTATGGAAATATCCCAATTTATTTTTATTTTGTTTGTATAGATGGAACATCGTACTTTGATGTACAATAGAAATTATCCTAATCGGTGGGGATTGAGGGAGAAATTTGTAGAAGGGGTTGATGACTTTATTATAGAAGGGGCAAACTTTTAATCTATTTAAGGTATAGATGTTCTTTTAAGCAGTTTAATAATTTATATTTATGATGTTTAATATTTAACTTTTGAAATGCATGGTAAGTGTGGATGGGAAGACCGCTATAACAAGGAATTGGCGACAAATTTTCATCTTAAAGCCCACAAGTGATTGGTGGATCATTTCTCATATGGTATAAAAAAGAACAAGAGGCCTGACTAGTGTCTGCGACATTTATGGGATGATTTGTTAAGATAATGGCAGATCGAGGACTTCTTAAAGAAGAGCAAACTAGGAAAGAAAGCTCGCTCATCCGAGAAAGGACGCTCCTTGCACACTAGGGGTGTTATCGGCATCGGGACAATAATGAAAAGATTAGTAATTGCTTATATCATTACGTCTTTACTTTTCAAAGTATATCAATTCTATTTATTAACCAAATTAGGAAAGAAGTATGGGCGTGCAATGCACCAAGATGAGCTATTCAAGGAGACACATATTTTAAAAAAGAAGAAAGAGGAGGATGCAGATAGGTGGGTCGAGGACCGGGCAGAGACTACATGTGTAAGCTTTCAATTAAGTGTTATAATTTACTTTTATAAGTTTTTTTATATACTAATTCAATTTAAAATAACATAGGGTCGCTACTAAAGCACTATGGGGACTTCATTCATAGTCAGCCGTCTGGTGAATCAGACGAGCCAACCCAACCTTCGGAGATGCTGAAAGAATATGGTTGGAGGTTGTTGGCGATCCAAACAAGGGGAAGGTATACAAGATTCTTGAGAAACATTTTCATCGATACATGTGTGGAATGAAAGGAATAAGGACTTCCTCACAATGCGGGACACTTAATAGAGAGAGCCTCTCGGCTATGCAGGTGACAGTGACAAGGCTTACATCCGAGCTAGAAGTGGTCAAGGAAAGAGAAAGACTTACAGATGCTCAATTCCTTGGTATGCAAGCTTATATCAAAACTCTCCTTTCAACTGGAGCTTTTTCGTTGCCCCGGTCTCGTGAGTCATCGCCAGAGGCTCGAACACCACGTAATTGTTCCTCCCGTCCTCCCGTCCTCCCGTCCTCCCCGTGATCGTTATGCCCTTCCTCCACGCGATCGTTCTCCTGTCCTCCACAAGACCTTTCTTACCGCTTGTAGATGAAAGTTCATCAGATAGTGGTGATACTGTTGAAAATATTCCTTGACCAATACTTTGATATATGTCACAACCCAATTTCTCCTATAGGCCATGATGACGCCCAACGTCGCCGCTATGCAAGCCAATGGTGAACTATCCACAAAGTGTCTACTAGCATATTCCTAAGACCCGGTGTCACAAGTGTATGAACAACTAGTAGAATATACAAAACATATATGCTATTGTCTTAAATAAGATAGACCGAAAGTAAGTACAAAGAGAGACTGTGGGTGCTGCAGAATAGACTCAGAGAGCATCTCACCACTATACCTCAGGATATCGGGGGTGCGCGCCTGAATGAATGCCAGATGCACCTGTCTTAGATCCTGCATGGTTAGTGAAGAAGTGTAGCATGAGTACATAAGCAACATGAACCTAGTAAGTTTCCAGTCTAACCTCGAAGAAGTAGTGACGAGGGGTCGACATCGACACTTACTACAAGCCAAAAATAAAAATACATAAATTCTAAATAGGCATGGAATACATGAATAATAATAATAATAATAATAACAACACAGTAACCAGAATTGAACAAATAGTTCTTTAACTGATAGTCAACTTAAAAGAAATATCTATAATTAACACATGCTAACTTCAACAATTTGAAGCCATTAAACAAATTATAACGCCTCGAGTCATAAAAATAATATCAAGTGTATTCGGGCTTCAAACGTTATCACACACGATTTATGCCGAAGTCGTACAACACGATACAGAATAATGTGTACACTGCCGAGCGTCGAGCGGCACGAAGCCATAGATGCATCTATTATACTACCGAGGTGTTCGGTCCGCTCAACAAGAAGAGAGAATACTCTGTGAACACCCTATTTAAAAGTTATCACAAAACTAATACAGAAGGAAGCACAATTTCTATTAACGATCAAATAACTCGCCAAAACTCAAAGTAAGTGCAATTCTGCCTTTACGAATCTTTTATCAAGTTTCGATATAATTTAGGCAATTAAATTAACAAGTAGAGTGAAAACAATACAAGTATTTCATGATTTGGATCCTAAAACTACCCGGACCTAAGCATGATTAGTAGCTACGCACGGACTCTCGTCACCTCGTGCGTACGTATCCCCCACAATTAGAATCAAATAGTAATTAAAAACACCTATAGGGTAAATTCCCTCTTACAAGGTTAGGCAAGAGACTTACCTCGTCTCAAATCTCACTTTTCGGCCCACGAATTTGCTCTAAAGACTCCACTTGGTGCCGAACAATCCGAAGCTAGCCAAATGTTATATAAATTAATGAATACATGCTCACAAGTTCATAATTTTGTTATTAGAGTAATTACCCAACCCCAAATTAAAAGATTCCTAAAATTCACCGCTGGGCCCACGTGCCCGGATTCCGGAAATTTCAAAGATAATCATTACCCATAACCTCACGAACTCAAATATATAATTTCTACCTAATTCCATAATCATTTTCGTGGTTAAATCTCATTTTTATCAAAACCTAGGTTTTTCAACTAAACCCATAATTTCTCTGATTTATATGTTATAAATCTACCCAAAATGCATGTATTAAACTCATATTGTTTAGAAATTACTTACCTAAAAGTGCTAGGTGAAAATCCCTCTTCAAAGAGCTCTAAAATCGGCCAACAAGTGAATGAAATGAGCCAAAACGCCCAAGTCCTGACATTAAATGGACCTTGCCCCAACGATTTTCGCTGCTACGGACATTGGGTCGCACATGCGGAAAATCCATCGCAAGTGTGGTCCTCGCCCTTCTTAGAGAAGTCCGCTTATGCGGAGAAGCATGCGTGCCTACGGATCATCTTCTGCAGAGATGATCTGCATTTATGCACACGCGCCTGCGGATGTTCGCCCGCTCTTGCGAACCCAGGCCTCTTGGCCTAGCCTGCCTTGCGACCATCTTCCTCGCACTTGCGAGCCCGCAGGTGAGGTAATCTCTACGCTTCTACAACCACTGGACAGCCTAATCTAGGACGCTTCTTTGGTCGATGGTCCACTTCTGGCAGGTCACACTTGCGGCCAAAACCTCGCAGGTACGAACACACCAGAGTTGGAGCACCAAAAGTTCCCCCAAGTCCAAATCCCGAGTTTGATTCCAATCCGTTTTGCATATGGGGTCCCCGGGACCCCATCCAATTACACTCACAAATCCATCAACATAATAAGGACCCGCTCGCACGATCGAAACCCAAAAATAACATCTATAAATACGAATCGAACGCCAAAACGCACGAACCCAATTATGAAACTCAAAAACATCTCGAAACACTTTCGCACATTTGATTCTTATCAAATCAACTTGGAATGACGCCAAATTTTGTGTGCAATTCACAAGTCACCATACAGAACTATTCTAGGCTCGGAATCCCTAACGAACCTTGATATTACCAAAACCTACTCCAAACCGAACTTAAAGAACTTAAAAAACCTTCAATGCGCCAATTTTCAATATTAAGCGTTGAAACGCTCCCAGGTCATCCAAAGCTCAATCCGAACATATACCCAAGTCCAAAATCATCATAGGAACCTATTGAGACCATCAATCCCAGTTTTAAGTTCATTTTCTCAAAACGTTGGCTCAAGTCTAACTTAACCATTTTAACCCAATATTAAGGAACTAAGAGTTCCGATTTCAACCCGAATCCTTCCAAACTCAAGCTGACTATCCCTACAAGTCATAAAACAGTAAAAGGACATACAGGGAGTCTTAATTAGGGGAACATGAATCTAGCAAGCTATATGATCTGTCGGGTCGTTACATTCTCCACCTCTTAATCCAACGTTTGTACTCGAATGGGTCTAGGATCATACCTAGAGAGCCGAATAGGTGTGGATATCTGCTCCACTTCTCCTCCTCGGTCTCCCAAGTCACCTCATCGACTAGTTGACCCCTCAATTGAACCTTTACCGTAGAAATCTTCTTGGACCTCAACTGGCGAACCTGCCTGTCAACAATGTAAATTGGATCCTCCTCATAACCCAGACTCTCATCTAGCTGAACCGTGTTGTAATCTAACACATGCGACCTATAGGCATGATACTTCTCGAGCATAGACACATGGAAAACTAGATGAACCCTCGATAGACTTGGAGGTAAAGCAAGCTCATAAGCAACCTCCCCAACTCGTCTCAACACCTCAAATGGGCCTATAAACCTTGGGATTAACTTGCCCTTCTTCCGGAACCTCATCATTCCCTTCATCGACGGACTTTCAAGAGAAACTTCTCGGCCACCATAAATGATAAATCATGCGCCTTCTGATCCGCATAACTCTTATATTTTGACTGTGCTATGCGAAGTCGCTCCTGAATCAACTTCACTTTCTTCAAAGAATCCTTCACTAAATCAGTACCATATAACCTAGCCTCACCGGGCTCAAACTAACCGATGGGCAAACTACATCGCCGACCATACAAAGCCTCAAATGGAGCCATCTCGATGCTGGACTGATAACACTTTTTATAAGCAAACTCGGCCAAAGGCAAGAATTGATCCCACTGCCCTCCGAAGTCAATCATACTTGCTCTGAGTATATCCTCTAAGATCTGAACTGTATGCTCTGACTCTCCGTCAGTCTGTAGATTAAAGGGTGTGCTGAGCTCTACCCGAGTCCCAAACTCACTCTGTACTTCTCTCCAAAATGCGAAGTAAACTAATGGCCTCTTTTTGAATGGAAACAAGTAAATCATGTAACCGAACAATCTCCTGGATATAAATCTGGACAAATTTCTCTGAATAATACTGTCACGACCCAAAATCCCACCTTTCAGGCCGTGACTGCATCTAACGTTGAACCTGCTAGACAAGCCAACGTACACAACACCTTGACATTTTTAAAACAACTTAACAGTAATAAAGCAATTATCTTTCAAACCTTTACTGAAATAACCAAAACCACTTCAAAAGTTCTACAACAGAAATGTAATAATACTCCGAAAGACGCATAATGAAATGATAAATATAACAATATCGCAAAAATCCCAAAATTGGGGTGTCACAACCTCACGGACTGTCTATAAGAATACTAAATACAAGTCTGAATGGAAATACAATATCGTCTTTAGAACGGAAAGAGAAATAAGACAAAAGGATACTAATAGCAGGAGAGACTCCAGGGCCCACGAACGCCAGTGGTATACCTTGAAGCTCGATGTGGACTAAATGTGACTCCCTCAGAGCGGTCCACGGGGTCCGGAAGCAGAATCTGCACAACATAGAGAAGTGCAGTGTAGTATCAGTAAAACCGACCCCATGTACTGAGTAAGAACCGAGCCTAACCTCGGCCGAAGTAGTGACGGGGATAGACTTAGCAAATAACGTTCACATGCCCTATTCTACAACACATAATACATATAACAAAACAAGGAGGGATAACAGACATATACGGGGAACAGGAGCAGATAAAGGGAGAACAATAAGATAGAGCAGTTAATTAACATCAAGTAAGAAAAGAAACAATTTACCGAAAATTGATAAGGTATGAATGACATGTCGGAATGATAATAATGGCACGGCATCACCCTTCGTGCTTTTACTATCTTCCTCACCAATGCAACGTATGATGTAATTAATGTAATCATGGCACGACATTAACCTTCGTGCTTTCAATAAATGTAAACATGGCACGAAATCACCCTTCGTGCTTTTACTCTCTTCCTCACCAATGCAATGTATGTTGTAATCAATGTAATCATGGCACGACATTAACCTTCGTGCTTGCAATAAATGTAAACATGACATGGCATCACCCTTCGTGCTTTTACTCTCTTCCTCACTATGCATGACATGATGTAATCAACGTAAAAACATGGCACGACATCACCCTTCGATATTTACACTCTTCCTCACCAATGCAAGACAATGTGTATGGTAAGGAATGCAGCATAGTGGGAATAATACAGTTCAAATCACCCGGCAAGGGGAAAATATCAGTCAATATCTCAATAAATGCCCGTCAAGGGTCTCAGCTATAACCAAACAACTCAATATATATATTGTATGCTTGGATCCTCAATTGAACCAACATTTCATAATCTCTACAACCATTACATCAACCACAATCAACTTCTCAAGTAGAGGAAATTACATAGTATGATGAACATTGAAGAAATAACTGAATTTTTATCAAAAATAGACTCACGGGCATGCTTGACTCACAATGTATAGGTACTCGTCACCTCACCTATACATTGAACGGGATAAACACATAACACATAACACATAACACATAACATACAATACCTAGTCCCTCAGCAAAGTTAGGCAAGACACTTAGCTCGGTATAAAGTATAGCAATCAACCCTCTAAGACCGTCTTTCCTTTACAATCCGACTCCGAAACAATGATATCTAGGCATAATTAATTCAATAATATCAGTAAAGACTCAATAACACAATCCCATAGCCTAGATATGCAATTCCTATCATTCTTCCAAAATTACCAAAATTCGACCCCGGGCCCCTTGGTCCAAACTCGAGGTTCGGACCAAAACCCGATCACCCATAACCCCACGAGTTCATATATATGATTTGTTTCAAGATCCAACCCCAAATTGAGGTTGAATCACCCAAATTTCCCAAAAACCTAACTCTATCCAAAACCCCTAATTTCTACTTTGATTTCATGTTTTTAGGCCTAAAATCTAGTGATTAGTTGATGAATGTAAGAGAAAATGATGTTAAGAATACTTACCTATGGAGATATGAAGGTTGGAGGGCTTGAATTTCATCTATGGAGGTTTGGGGAAGAAGTAGGAAGTGAGAAATGGGAAGAATCCCGCAATGGGTCTGTTTTGGACTTTTAGAAAAAACATTGGAAGAATTACTCTATGCGTTCGCGGCCTATTGACCACGTTCGCACAGGTTTCACCAAACAGACCTATGCGTTCGCGGGCCAATAGCCGCGTTCGCACAGGCCAAATACCACTCCCCCACCCAGGACCTACCATACCCAGTGCGGACGCACCCCCCTGCCCGCGTTCGCACTGCCCCGCCTAAACTACCGTTCGCGTTCGCACCTGCTAGAGTGCGTTCGCACAACTTTGACCCCACAGCCCTCCGCGTTCGTGCCACACTGGGTGCGTTTAGCACAAATTACCCAGCTCCCCCAGACCCCACTTTTACTCTATGCGTTCGCATCCCCTTGGGTGCGTTCGCATAGAGTAAATACCTGGACACTAGCAAGTTGAAGACAAAACCATATTTTTCATACATTTCACACCCCGTTAGCTACCTGAAACTCACCCGAGCCCTCGGGTCTCAAAACCAAAAACACACACAACTCCCAAAACATCCTACGGACTTATTCAAGCTTTTAAATCACCAAAATATCATCAAAAACAAGGAATTAAACCTCAAAACTCATAGAAATTTCTTAAAACTTCACAAAGCTTAATTATTCTGATTTTTATCCGAAACACGTCATTTCAAGTCTGTTTTACACCAAACTTCACAGAGAAGTCACATAACATATAATAAACATGTTCCGGGCTCCAGAACTATAATACGGGCCCGGTAACACGGTTTTCACATAATAATTCATTTTCAAAATCCTTTATTATTTTCAGAAAATAATTTTCTTTAAAAATTCATTTCTCGGGCTTGGGATCTTAGAATTCTATTCCGGGCATACGCCCAAGTCCCATATTTTCGTACGGACCCTCCGGGACTGTCAAATCATGGTTTCGGGTCCGTTTACCAAATTTTTTGACCAAAGTCAACTTTATTCAATTATTCAATTCAAAATTTTCATTTTTATCAGATTTTCACATAGAAGCTTCCCGGCTACATGCCTGGGCTGTGCACACATATCGAGGTGAGATTAACGGAGGCTTTCGTGGACCCGAAATACAGATTTAGCTAAAGTTACTTAGGATGACCTTTTGGGTCATCACAATCTCCACCTCTAAAACAAACGTTCGTCCTCGAACGGACATAGAAAAGTACCTGAGTCTGAGAAAAGATGGGGATAACGACTCCTCATGTCGGAATCGGACTCCTAGGTAGCTGCCTCAGGAGGATGACCCCTCCACTGAATAGGGACCGAAGGATAACTCTTCGACCTCAACTGGCGAACCTGCCTATCTAATATAGCTACCGAATCCTCCTTATAAGTCAGATCCTTGTCCAACTGGACACCGCTGAAGTCAAGAACATGATATTNCTCGAAGGAATACCTGGTCTCCTACCATGAAAGCCAAATCTCGAACTCTACGATCTGCATAACTCTTTTGCCTGGACTGAGCTGTATGAAGCCTATCCTGAATAATCTTCACCTTATCCAAGGCATCCTGGACTAACTCAGCACCTAATAGCCTAGCCTCTCCGGGCTCAAACTACCCAATTGGAGACCGACACCGCCTACCATACACCGCTTCATACGCAGCCATCTGAATGCTCGACTGATAACTGTTGTTGTAGGCAAACTCTGCTAAAGGCAAGAACTGATCCCATGATCCACCAAAATTAATAACACAAGCTCGCAACATATCCTCCAAAATCTGAATAGTACGCTCGGACTATCCGTTCGTCTAAGGATGAAATGTTATGCTCAACTCAATCTGTGTGCCCAACTCTGGCTGAAATACTCTCCAGAAATGGAAGGTGAACTGAGTACCTCGGTCTGATATAATGGATAGGGGCACACCATGCAATCTGACAATCTCTCTCATATAGATCTTTGCCAACNCCCATACTGCATCCACCATCCTCTGAGTCCGTGGAAGCCCAACTACAAAATCCATCGTGATACGCTCCCACCTCCACTCGAGAAGTTGAATCTGCTGCATCAAACCACCGGGTCTCTGGTGCTCATACTTAACCTGCTGACAATTCAAGCACCGAGCTACATAAGCCACAATATCCTTCTTCATTCTACGCCACCAATAATGCTGCCGCAAGTCCTGGTACATCTTCGCGGCGCCCGGATGAATGGAATACCGGGAACTATGGGCCTCCTGCAATATTAACTCACGAATGCCATCAACATCAGGAACACATATACGACCCTGCAATCTCAAAACTCCCTCAGCATCAACTGTGACCTGCTTGGCACGTCCGTGCCGAACCGCATCTCTAAGAGCACACAAATGACGATCATCATACTGCCTGGCGCGAATACGATCATACAATGAAGAACGAGCGACCGTATGGTCCAAGACACTGCCACCCTCAGAAACCTCATATCTAACAAATCGATTGGCTAACGTCTGAATATCCAAAGCCAAAGGTCGCTCTCCAACTGATAAATAGGCCAAGCTACCCATAGTGACTGACTTCCGGCTCAAGGCATCGACCACCACCTTGTCCTTTCCCGGATGATAGAGAATAGTAATATCATAATCCTTCAACAACTCTAACCACCTCCTCTGCCTCATATTCAACTCCTTTTGCTTAAACAAGTATTGCAAACTCTTATGATCAGTGAATACCTCACACGGTACCCCATACAAATAGTGCCTCCAAATCTTCAAGGCATGAACAATAGCTGCAAGCTCTAAATCATGGACTGGATAGTTCTTCTCGTGAATCTTCAACTGACGTGAAGCATAGGCTATAGCCTTCCCATCTTGCATCAACACTGCACCAAGCCCAACTTGCGAAGCATCACAATACACGGTATAAGAACCTGAACCTGTGGGCAATACCAACACTGGTGTTGTGGTCAATGCTGTCTTGAGCTTCTGAAAGCTCGCTTCACACTCCTCATACCATCTGAAATAAACACTCTTTTGCATCAACTTGGTCATAAGGGCTGCTATAGATGAAAACCCCTCCACGAACCGGCGATAATAGCCTACGAGGCCCAAGAAGCTCCGAATCTCTGTGGCTGTAGTGGGCCTAGGCCAATCTCTAACTGCTGAAACGTTCTTCGGATCCACCTGGATGCCCTCTGCTGATACAACGTGGCCCAAAAATGCCACAGAACTAAACCAAAACTCACACTTAGAAAACTTGGCAAACAACTGCCTATCCCTCAGAGTCTGGAGGACGAATCTAAGGTGCTGCTCGTGCTCCTCTCGGCTGCGAGAGTATATCAAAATATCATCAATGAAAACAATAACGAACGAGTCCAAATAAGGCCTGAATACC
>ML269524.1:991-13581 GCA_005239495.1 Nicotiana undulata | reverse complement strand
CCGGTAGTCAATACACATCCTCATTGAGCCGTCTTTCTTCTTCACGAACAATACTGGAGCACTCCAAGGAGAAACACTAGGCCTGATGAAGTCGTTATCCAACAAATCCTGTAATTGTTCCTTTAATTCCTTCAACTATGGCGGAGCCATACGATACAAAGGAATAGAAATGGGCTGAGTGCCCTCATCTAACTCAATACAAAAATCAATATCCCTGTCGGGTGGCATACCCGGCAGGTCAGCAGGGAATACCTCGGGAAACTCACGAACCACATGCACGAACTCTAGAGAAGGAACCTCTACACTAGAATCACGAACATAGGCCGAATAGGCCAAACAAATTCTTCTCGACCATGCGCCGAGCCTTCATTTAAGAAATAACCCAACCAGATGAATGACTAGGAGTCCCTCTCCACTGTAAAACGAGGTACTCCTGGCAAGGCTAAGGTCACTGTCTTGGCATGACAGTCCAAGATAGCATGATAGGGAGATAACCAGTCCATCCCCAATATAACATCAAAGTCAACCATATCAAGAAGCAAAAGATCAACCTGAGTCTCCAGACCACCAATAACTATTGCGCAAGCACGGTAGACTCGATCTACCACTATAGAATCACCCACCGGTGTAGACACATACACAACAGTACTCAAGAAATCACGTGGCATACTCAAATAAGGGGCAAAATATGAAGACACATAGGAGAAGGTAGAACCCGGATCAAATAACGCCGAAGCCTCTCGGCTGCAAACTGAAACCGTACCTGTAATAACTGCATCAGAAGCCTCAGCATCAGGACAAGCAGGAAAAGCATAACACCGGGGCTGAGCCCCTACAATCTGAACATCCCTGGGTCTACCTGCTGCAACCTGGACTCTACCCCTCGCGGCCTGTGCTCTACATCTATGAACCTGACCACTACCCCTAGCTGGCTAAGGGGGTAAGGGTGCACCTGCTGCGCGAACCAAGGCACGAGAACCCTGATACTAGGGTCCACTCAAAGCTCGAGGGCAAAATCTGGCAAGGTGCCCCGGCATACAACAAGTATAACAAGATCTCAGCTGCTGTGGATGATGACTCAGAAACTGGCCGTGACGACCCTGATAACTACCCTGGTAACTCTGAAGCAGTTGTGCACTGATAGATGCTGGTGGTGCACTAACATGAGTTGGCGGTGCACGGGGAGATACCTGGAGTGCTGACTGAAAAGGTCGGGGTGGATGACCCCTACTGAAAGAATCCCTGCCTCCAGATGAGGCTCCACTGAATCTACCAAAATGACGGGGCCTCTTGTCAGCCCCCTGACCACCTCCCTATGACAAAATCATCTTAATCCTCCAGGCCAGGTCGGTCGCATCCCGGAATGAAATATTAGTACTCGACTCCCTGGCCATCTGGAGTCTTATGGGTTGAGCCAATCCCTCAATGAACCTCCGAACTCTCTCCCGATCAGTGGGGAGTATCATCAATGCATGCCTAGCTAGGGCGATGAACCTGGTCTCGTACTAAGTAACAGACATAGATCCCTGCTGAAGGCGCTCAAACTGCCTCCTAAGATCCTCTCGCTGAGTAATGGGAAGGAACTTCCCCAAAAATACCTCTGTGAACTGAGCCCAAGTCAAAGATGCAGACCCAGCTGGTCTGGCTAAGCAGTAGTCCCTCCACCAAGTCTTGGCTGCGCCAGATAGTCGAAAAGTAGCAAAGTCAACTCCATTGGACTCCACTATACCCATGTTCCGAAGAACCTCGTGGCAGCTATCCAAATAGTCCTGTGGATCCTCTGACGGTGCACCAGCAAAAGTAGTAGTGAATAACTTGGTGAATCTGTCCAGTCTCCATAGATCATCTGCTGACATAGCTGCACCCTCGGCTGCCACAATACCCGGCTGAGCTACTCCAGTTGTCTGAGGTGCTGGAGTCTGAAACTGAGTGGCAACCTGCTCTGGGGTATGAATAACAGGAGTCTGGGTTCCTCCTCCAGCCTGAGATCCAGCTGGTGCAGTAGGAAGAAGACCGGCATGAGCCACACTCTCCATAAGTCCTACCAATCGGAGAAGAGTCCTGAAGCACTGGGTAGCTATGAACCCCTCCGGGACCTGCGCTGGTCCAACTGGTACTGCCGGAACTAGGACCTCCTCGTCAGACTCGACCTGAGGGTCCTCCACTAGGGCTGCTGCTCTAGGTTGAGCCCTGCCCCGGCCTCGGCCTTTAGCAAGGCCTCGTCCTCGACCTCGACCCCTCGTAGGAGCTGTAGCAGGAGTGTCGGACTGCTGAGCGTAACCAAGGAAAGCACGCGTCCTCGCCATCTGCAAAAGAGTAGAATGGAAATGCAATCAATACTCAAAATTCATATCGCACGATAGAGATGAAGAAATATGGAGTTATCCTAACTTTGCAGCCTCTGGGGGATAAATTAAGACATCTCTGTACCGATCCCTCAGACTCTACCAAGTTTGTCCGTGCATTGTGAGACCTAAGAAACCTAGAGCTCTGATACCAAATTGTCACGACCCGAAATCTCACCTTTCAGGCCGTGACTGCATCTAACAATGAACCTGCTAGACAAGCCAACGTACACAACACCTTGACATTTTTAAAACAACTTAACAGTAATAAAGAAATTATCTTTCAAATCTTTACTGAAATAACCAAAACCACTTCAAACGTTCTACAGCAGAAATGTAATAATACTCCAAAAAAACGTATAATGAAATGATAAAGATAACAATATCGCAAAAATCCCAAAATCAGGGTGTCACAACCTAACGGACTGTCTATAAGAATACTAAATACAAGTCTGAAAGGAAATACAATATTGTCTTTAGAACGGAAGGAGAAATAAGACAATAGGATACTAATAGCAGGAGAGACTCCAGGGCCCACGAACGCCCGTGGTATACCTTGAAGCTCGACGTGGACTGAAGGTGACTCCCTCAGAGCGGTCCACGGGGCCCGGAAGCGGAATCTGCACAACATAGAGAAGTGCAGTGTAGTATCAGTACAACCGACCTCATGTACTGAGTAAGTGCCGAGCATAACCTCGGCCGAAGTAGTGATGAGGCTAGACTTCGAAAATAACGTTCACCTGTCCTATTCTACAACACAGAATACAGATAACAAAACAAGGAGGGATAACAATCAAATACGGGGAACGGGAGCAGATAAAGGGAGAACAATAAGATAGAGCACCTAATTAACATCAAGTAAGAAAAGAAACAATTTACCGAAAATTGATAAGGTGTGAATGACATGTCTGAATGATAATAATGGCACGACATCACCCTTCGTGCTTTTACTCTCTTCCTCACCAATGCAATGTATGATGTAATGAATGTAATCATGGCACGGCATTAACCTTCGTGTTCAATAAATGTAAACATGGCACGACATCACCCTTCGTGCTTTTACTCTATTCCTCACCAATGCAAGACAATGTGTATGGTAAGGAATGCAGCATAGTGGGAAATATACAGTTCAAATCACCCAGCAAGGGGAAAATATCAGTCAATGTCTCAATAAATGCCCGTCAAGGATCTGAGCTATAACCAAACAACTCAATATATATACTGTATGCTTGGATCCTCAATTGAAACAACATTTCATAATCTCTACAACCAGTACATCAACCACAATCAACTTCTCAAGTAGAGGCAATTACATAGTATGATGAACATTGAAGAAATAACTGAATTTTTTTATCAAAAATAGACTCACGGGCATGCTTGGCTCACAATGTATAGGTACTCGTCACCTCACCTATACATTGTACAGGATAAACACATAACACATAATATACAATACCTAGTCCCTCACCAAAGTTAGGCAAGACACTTACCTCGATACAAAGTATAACAATCAACCCTCTAAGACCGTCCTTCCTTACAATCCGACTCCGAAACAATGATATCTAGGCATAATTAATTCAATAATATCAATAAAGACTCAATAACACAATCCCATAGCCTAGATATGCAATTCCTATCATTCTTCCAAAATTATCAAAATTCGACTCCGGGCCCGCTTGGTCCAAACTCGAGGTTCGGACCAAAACCCGATCACCCATAACCCCACGAGTTCATATATATGATTTGTTTCAAGATCCGACCCCAAATTGAGGTTGAATCACCCAAATTTCCCAAAAACCTAACTCTATCCAAAACCCCTAATTTCTACTTTGATTTCATATTTTTAGGCCTAGAATCTAGTGATTAGTTGATGAATGTAAGAGAAAATGATGTTAAGAATACTTACCTATGGAGATATGGAGGTTGGAGGGCTTGAATTTCGTCTATGGAGGTTTGGGGAAGAAGGAGGAAGTGAGAAATGGGAAGAATCCCGCAATGGGTCTGTTTTGGACTTTTAGAAAAATCACTGGAAGAATTACTCTATGCGTTCGTGGCCTATTGACCGCGTTCACACAGGTTTGACCAAACAGACCTATGCGTTCGCGGGCCAATAGTCGCGTTCGCATAGGTCAAATACCACTCCCCCACCCAGGACCTACCTTACCCAGTGCGGACGCACCCCCCTGCCCGCGTTCGCACTGCCCCGCCTAAACTACCGCCTGCGTTCGCACCTGCTAGAGTGCGTTCGCACAGCTTTGACCCCACAGCCCTCCGCGTTCGCGCCACACTGGGTGTGTTCGCATAGCACAAATTACCCAGCTCCCCCAGACCCCACTTTTACTCTATGCGTTAGCATCCCCTTGGGTGCGTTCGCATAGAGTAAATACCTGGACACCAGCAAGTTTAAGAAAAACCCAGATTTTTCATGCATTTCACACCCCGTTAGCTACCCGAAACTTACCCGAGCCTCGGGTCTCAAAACCAAAAACACACACAACTCCCAAAACATCCTACGGACTTATTCAAGCTTTTAAATCACCAAAATATCATCAAAAATAAGGAATTAAACCTCAAAACTCATAGAAATTTTTTAACACTTCACAAAGCTTAATTATTCCGATTTTTATTCGAAACACGTCATTTCAAGTCCGTTTTACACCAAACATCACAGAGAAGTCACATAACATATAATAAACCTGTTCCGGGCTCCGAAACCATAATACGGGCCCGATAACACGGTTTTCACATAATAATTCATTTTCAAAATCCTTTATTATTTTCAGAAAATAATGTTCTTTAAAAATTCATTTCTCGGGCTTGGGACCTCAGAATTCGATTCCGGGCATACGCCCAAGTCTCATATTTTCCTACGGACCCTCCAGGACTGTCAAATCACGGGTCCGAGTCCGTTTACCAAAAATGTTGACCAAAGTCAACTTTATTAAATTATTCTATTCAATAATTCCATTTTTATCAGATTTTCACAATGAAGCTTCCCGGCTACATGCCCGGGATGCGCACGCATATCGAGGTGAGATTAACGGAGGCTTTCGGGCCCTCAGAACACAGATTTAGCTAAAGTTACTTAGGATGACCTTTTGGGTCATCACAAATACATAGTCATAACCGGAATAAAGTGTGTCGACTTGGCCAACATGTCGAAAATGATCCAAACTGCATTAAACATCCTCAAGGTCCACGGAAACCCAACTAAAAAGTCCATAGTGATGCGCTCACATTTCCACTTGGGTATAACCATCTACTGGAGTAGGACACCTGGCCTCTGGTGCTCATACTTAACCTAATGGCAACTTAGGCACCTCGCCACATACTCAACTATGTCCTTCTTCATTCGCCGCCACAAATAATGCTACCTCAAGTCGCGATACATCTTCGTATCCCCTGGATGAATAGAATACCGAGAACTGTGTGCCTCCTTTAGAATCTTCTCCCTCAAGACATCAACATTAGGAACACATAGGCGACCCTGGAGTCGCAGAACACACCATTCTCACCATTAGTAACCTCCTTGACAGCAGGTCGTAGTACCGTCTCCCTAAGAACCAACAAGTGTGGATCGTTAAACTGATGAGCCTTGATCTGCTCGAATAATGAAGACTGAGAGACGACACATGCAAGAACTCGACTGAGCTCTGAATATCCAACCTCACAAGTTTGTTAGCCAAGGACTAAATGTCCAAAGCTAATTGTCTCTCCTTTGCTGAAATGAATGCCAAACTACCCATACTCTCAGCCTCTTTGCTCAAGGCATGTGCAACCATATTCGCTTTGCCAGGATGATAAAAGATGGTAATATCATAGTCCTTTAGTAGCTCAAGCCACCTGCGCTGCCTCAAATTGAGATCCCTTTGCTTGAACAAATGCTGAAAATTGCGATGATCTGTGTAAACCTCATAGGACACCCCATAAAAATAATGCCTCCAAATCTTGAGAGTATGAACTATCGTAGTTGTTGCATCCCTTTTTCTCGAGAAATTGGATGTTGACATGTGACAACTCTTTTAAATGGGTATTAAAAGAGAAGAGTCTCCACCTAACGATTTTAAGGTGCATTAGGGCACCTATTGTGCAAATAACTCTGTTTGACTAGTCAACATCACCAAATATCGGGTAATGGCTCAAATTACCTCAAAGAGAAGGTGTTAGGCACTCTTCGAGGTCCACAACTGTAGGTCCAGACCGAACTTAGAACTATGTGGATTATGTAATTAGACTAGGTGATCAAATAAACAAAGAAAATATAAAGGTCGGAGAAGTTCATTATAACACAACTGGTACAAATCTTGAGGACTACAAGGATACACTTACAATGTTCAAATGACTAAATATAGATATAAAGAAAAGGGGAGTCCTAAGTTTTTTAGCCTAAAAGATCACCCCGTGCAACATAAATAATACTTCGCAACTCTTTTTAGATAGGAGTTTCTCATATTATTCAGCAGGCATAGAGTATCATCTCCTGCTACCCAATTACTATGTTTAAGTTTTTACCTAGAGGCGCTCTAATTAAATTCTAAGTCGTACCCTATGAGTGCACTACCAGTCTCATGCCTACGGTCCATGAGGCATTGGACCTCTATTTGGGTGATTCTAGACTTTACTTAGGTTGCTTAAAATGATAAAACTAATCGACATTCAAAACAAGTAGGACTTCATGTAAAGACAGTTAAAGGCCAAAGTTAACCTCAACATATAAGCAACAAATGCACGCGGGAAGATTCTTACATTATGCAGTAGAGAGTTTTAGAATTGAGGCAAATTAGAGTCATAAGGTCATATAGACATGGCTTCTATGAAATATTCTGTAGTTGCACAAATTCAATGAACACTTACTGACATTTATTTCCTACAGGCATGATGTCTAGTAACACATAGCAGTAGACATGGGGAACAAATAAAGTACTTAAGCTCATGCTTTGATAGTAAACATGTTGAGTGAGTGTGTGGTTACTATAGGTATGATTTCTACTAGTGTGCAACGCATGAGAGCCAAAACAACAAGTAGAGCACATAGGTCCTATAGGCATGCTTTCTACCCATTGTGCGAAAATTAAAATGCCCTACCCCTTTTATTAATCTCCCATTCTGTTCAATTATAAAATTATTACAGACCCGAAATTAATGAATACAAGTGCGAACTCCACATATTAAAAATATAGGTTTAGTATACATAGCAGGCCCAAACAGTTGTAACCCAGTAAAGTCTGGGCCTTCAGTAGGCTCTCCCCTCATACGTGCAGCAAACCCAAGTCCAAATACACGTCAAACCTTAGAGTGTATCAATTGCTCAATTCAAATTCACACCAGGATCACACTAGGCCTAAAGGGAGGACCTTATTCAATAGTAGATGCATGACTTAACCAGACTACGCAAACAATCAACCTACTTAATAGTGACTAAGTGATAGAATTTACCAAGGAGAGCATTTATATTATTATTTTTAGAAGCAACCATGATAGGATTGATTAAACAAAGAAGTGCAAACTAGAGAATCAATAGGGCTTAGGCTCATCATAGCAAGTTGATACTAACATTATAGGTTCAAAAACTTAGCAAGAGATAGCATATTGAGCAGAACAATATGTTGAGAGAGAGTTAGGGGGATCAAGTTTTTCTGAAATTAGGATCAACATATAAGGGTGCACAATGCCACAAATTCAGAATAGAGTACTAACTTAAAGGATTTAGAGCCTGGGGATCCAAATCGTGTTGAGTATCCATCACAATACCAGAAACAAACATGCCAAATTCACATCAATAAGACATGCCGGTATCATACCTTATAGGAGAAAATACAAGTTATGATATCTACTCTAACGGTCTCAACTATTCAACTGAGTGATACTCGATTAAGAATACCAAAGACATAATAAAGTGAAAAAATAGCATGGGAACAGTGTGGGCATGAATGTCTAAACAGAGGTTAGAATACGAGTTAGTCATTATAACAATTTAGAACAAAGCAGAGAGGTAAATTCATGCAAGGCAGCAGATTTAAAGATTAAGGTAATAACACACTAGGATAAATGAGCTTAAGAGAATAAGAATTGTTCAAGTTAAACATGTGCAATAACATGTTTCAGAACTTGAAATTTAGGAAAATTCAAATGCTAAAGAAGTTCATATCACAAAATAAATTCTATGCCAACAAGGCTGCAAATAGAGATGGCATATAAACACATTGAGTCACAAAATTTCAGAGATATGAACATGCATGATATGAACACAAGAGAGTGAAATTGAAAAAGCCAAGGAACTTATAATTTATCAATTGGTAAATAGACAAGCAAGATAGAATTACCTCAACAGTACTCTAAATCTTAGTGCGTCAGAGTTCCGAAGGGTTTCGAATGAACCCCGGAAAGTGCTCTCACTAAGAAAGGTTGAATAGTCGAATTCCAATGTCCTTGGCTTTCAGCCTACCAAGAGCGTAAGTATAGAACAAGAGAATGAGAGAATAAGAGAGCAATTACTTTTAATTTTTTTTTAGTGAATCTAGTGATTAAAGAGTATGTCCAAAAGGGGAATAAGGGAGGGATTTATATAATGTTGAAATTGAATGAAAAAACAAGGAAAATAATCTATTAAACATAAATAAGGAAAGAAATCAAGTAAACACAGAAAAAAAGAGTAACTCGCATGCAAGTCAGTAGAGTAACCGGAAAGGAAAGATATCAAACTCCAAACCCTAGTTAAGGTTTTAAAACTCAAAATCGGCAAAATGGTATGAAGAATCAAGTTTCTCTTCGCGTATATGGAAGAGATATTGTCCAAATCTTCAAGATTCAACTATCCAGTTGGGGATACAGTTCAACTCTTCAGAGTCAAAGGAACATCATAGGGAAGAGATAGCTACTAGTTCCCGAGGAGACTGCACAAGTCAACAAGTCTCCAGTTGGGGACACAGTTCAACTATTCCGAGTCAAAGGAACATCAGAGGGAACAGATAGCTACCAGTTCCCGAGGTGACCGTACAAGTCAATTCTTCATAGCTGTAAAGTTGCTACCTGCGCACGCTACAATGCAGAAATAATGCAGCAATAAACTTTATGGGGAATGATCTTTATCTAACTTGCTTACATCATCCAAGTGATGTTATATGAGATATTAATATCAAGAAAAGTAAAAACAAATCACTTGCACATTCAAGAACTCATCAAGCATTCTCTCATGTATGTGTATATCTTGCAAGGGATTCTCAAGGGCATCAAGAATGAAGAACAACGTAACCAAGGACCAAATACAAAGATTGAAGATATCTTAAGTCCTTACGTTTGTTGAGTCTTTGTTATTTGTTCTTCATTTGTACCTTCTACCCAGCTTACTTAGAGGCGTTTCTGTAGAAGATATTTTGTAAATCATAAACCCTTGTGTTTGTCTCTTAGCTAGAGTTAGTCGAGTTGTAAAGTCTTGGTAATAGAGTTATTACAAAGTTGTCACGACCCAGAATCCCAATCCGAGTCGTGATGGCGCCCAACGACGGGGTTAGGCAAGCCAACAATAGTTACACCAAGTGATACCTTTCCCATCTAGTAATACAGTCAAAGATTCCCAATTTATAACGACAAACATGATACTAGCCTTGAGCGGAAGTGAAATCCTAGTAGATACAAGCTGAAATAAAATACATACATAGATATACATCCCCAAACTCAAAAATATAGATATACACTACGCGTGTGTGCCAGGAACTAGAGTCACGAGTGTCATGGGAAACTACTGAATATACAATGACTACAATATATACAGAGTCTCCGTCTGAATGAAGTGAGTGGAGAAATATAGCAAAAGAGCTCCAGGGTGCGGCTAGGAAGTCGCCGAGAAAGCAGCTCACCGAGAAGTATGACCACGCTATCAATATCTAGCACCAGCCTGATAGTCAAACGTGCCAGCCTCCAAACCTGTACAGTCAAGTACAGAAAAGAAAAAGAAAGTGCAGCATGAGTACATATTAAATAAATATGTACCCAGTGAGTATCCCACCTAAACTCGAAGAAGTAGTGACGAGAGGTCGACTCGATACTCACTAGGGTCCAGCAGTAGTAACATATGATAAAATATGATGAAATACAGTAGGCATGTCAGGGAAATAAGCAACAAGTACATATACTAAAAGCAGAGAAATCCAAACAGCTACTGAACTTAAACAATAAAGCACTTTCAAGAGTAAGACCACCGAATGAAACAAAAATCACAAATTCTTTGAATCCGCCGTGGCGTACGGCCCGCTCCCTTATATTTCACAATTTCATTTCAAATCCGCCGTGGCGTACGGCCCGCTCCCATATATTTCATAATTTCATTTCAATGACACTCAGAAGAACGACGCGAGTCAAAACAAAATTCCGTAGTAAATATAGCATTACAATAAATCATATGAGCATTTCAACGAAAAGAAAGAAACATATCTAAGGCATTACAAGAAAAACACACAAGGCATGATGTGGGCCTAACTACCCGGACATAACAATAATAGCCGCTACGTACGGACTCTCGTCACTTGGCGCGTACGTAGACCCCAAACAAGTTAAAAATAGCATATACATCACCTATGGGGACAATTCCATCTTACAAGGTTAGAAAGGAGACTCACCTCATGTCGAATCTACCCCTCGGACCACAGTGGCGCCCGAAACTCCGAATTCTATACCCGAGGACTCGCNATTTTTGGCTAAAAATGAAGTTTCACTATTTTCCCAAAACCCCACATTTTTCTATCAATTCCTATGAATTTTAAGATAATTGGAAGAGGATTTTATTTGAATTTGATGTTAAAAGTCATGAAAACGGACTAGGAATCACTTACCTTGATGAGTTTGAACTTGGGCAGTCTTTTCCCTAGCTTGGAGGAGCTCTAATGGAGGTTGGGTATTGAATAATGAGGAAGAATCCCGTAATTGGACATTTAAGTACTGCCCAAGAAAAACCTTAACTGCGATCGCGACAAGGGGCCTGCGATCGCGAAGGCCAACTGGCCAGACCTCTGTGATCGCGGCAGAGGTCCTTTGATCGCGAAGAACAAACTCACCCGGCCCAGACACGACTCTATGCGATCGCAAGAAGCGGGTTGCGATCGCGAAGGTGTGGAACCCATACCTCTGCGATCGCAAAGGGGAAGCTGCGATCTCATAGAACAACCACAGCCCAGCATAAATCCTTCTCCGCGATCGCAATCCACCTTCTGCGATCGCAGAGAAGGAAACAAGATAGCAGATTTTTCTGGTTTTCCAACTTAGCTCCCGGGGGTCTAAAACACCCCCGAACCCCTCGGGACCCCGTCCAAAGGCACCGGCAAGTCTGTATTCATGATACGGACTCGCTCGAACTTCCAGAACATGAAAAACAACAACGGAACTCGAAATCAAACCCCAAAAGCAAATTAATCAAACTTAAGAATTTTGAAATTCTAGAATTCACTTCAACGCATCGAACCGGCCTAAACTACTCGGAATGACTTCAAATTTTACAGACAAGTTATAAATGACACAACGAAACTATCCTCGGTCTCGGAATTTCAATCGGACCTCGGGAACATAAAATCACCTTTCAAGCCAAATTTCAAATTCTTTAACCACCTCAAAACTTCATTAACTCCAATTTTCCTCATTTTGATCCGAAGCCAATCAAATCAAGTCCGTTTCTTACCAACTTTCACAGATAACTTATATAACACATATTGAACCTGTTCCGGGCTCCGAAATCATAATACGGGCCCGGCAACACAGGTTTCACATCAAGGTTCATTTTCATAAGCCTTTAATATTTTCATAAAAAAATTTCTTTAAAAATTCATTTCTCGGACTTGTGTCCTCGGATCGATTACGGGCATACGCCTAAGTCCTATGTTTTCCTACGGACCTTCTGGAACTGTCGAATCACGGATCCGGGTCTGTTTACCAAAAATGTTGACCAAAGTCAACTTTATTCAATTAATTATCACAAATTTGACTATTAATCAAGTTTTTCACATAAAGGCTTCCCGGCTACGCGCCCGAGCTGCGCACGCACATAGAGGTGAGATTAATGGAGGCTTTCGGGCCTCGGAACAGAGTCCAAATTAGATGCACATAAGATGACCCCTTTTTGGGTCATCACAATATCCCCCTCTAAAACAAACGTTCGTCCTCGAACGGACGTAGAATCGTACCTGAAGTGCCGAATAGCTGTGGATACCTGCTCCGCATGTCCTCCTCGGACTCCCAAGTCGCCTCACCGACTGGTTG